>JAOPTO010001984.1:0-95068 GCA_033822845.1 Tetrapedia diversipes | reverse complement strand
TTGAACAATTTCTGGGATTGCTCGGGGACAGGACAAGCTGAACGGGGACGCGTGATAAATAGGCTGCGGATGTTCACGCGTTATATTATGATATTATGAAATGCTCGAAGTAATGTTCTTAGATACTGACAAGGGAAGTTTGCGAGCTCGAAAATTCAAAAAAATATGAAACTTGGTGTACAGATAGAGTAAATCATCCATAATACATACCTATTTTTTGTTCGTGCCCAATGTCATTTCCAAAGGGTGATTTCAACCCTTAAAGAAAATGTAAAATTATCTTTGTCCTGGAATATCTCGAGAATGGTGGGAGATATTGAAAAAGAGTTTAAATAAAAGTTGAATGCTATTTTTATGTTTACAAGAATGTATAAAAAGATTTTTCGAAAAATCGACCAAGTCTTTTTTTTTATCGATAATCTAAACGAATTTCATAGGACCTGATTTTTTCTACTAATTATTACTGTGTCTATCCTTGCGTAACATAAAGTTGTAATTTCATAGGTACCAGAGCTTCCCTCGGACGAAAGTTTATACCGAGACGAAGTCACAAAGGGTACGACACAATAAAGGCCTCTTACGGGTCATCCGCTTTCGAGATGTTATCACTCCTTCGCGTTGCAAAGGCAAAAGAAGATTTTCGTGTCGAGTGGCCCCGGCCTGGAACTTTATTAAGAAGGTCGAAATTCTTCGAGAAAGAGGGAATGCTCGGTTATTACACCTAAATATATCTCCGCTTGAGTGCCGCTTCCATGGATGCTTGGCCCCCTTTTCTCCATGTTTTTTCTTTCTGCTTTAATACACTATTATTGCCTGCTCGTTATTGCCACACGATGCAATATCAAGCTGCTCATATAACGTTGGCCACCGAGGAGCACTTCCGCGATACAAAATTAATTCCGCACCCTGTTTAAACTTCGGTCTTGCTCAAGTTTTATTGCATCGGCGCTCAAGCGATTTTCCAGTGTCAATCGTTTGCGTTCGACAATTTCGATGAAGTTCTAAAAAAAATTGCAAACCGTCTCGATTCTTACAAAATTTCAAATTTAATTCGACATCCCTTTGAATAACTTTTGTTCACGAGTATACCCTCGTAGAACTACAATGCAGATGGTTATTTGCAAATTCTGAAGAAGCTCAACTTATTTTACTTTGAATTATGAAAATTTCAGTTATTCAGTAAGTATCTCAAAATTTCAAAATTTCATTTCTCATAATCTTTTAACTTTACCCGCAACGAATCATCCATTTTAAACATACACGAAATATCCAAATAATTCGAAATGATGATACAATTGTCTGTTTTCTATAAGAACATGCAATTCGTACAAAGTCCTCGATCCGTTCGCGCATCCCTGACAAAAATCCGATCACCCACGAAACTTTTACGATGTTCGGATCGATTTTCAAGCAGCGCCGCGACGCTTTCTCCGTCCCGGGTGTCCGTGAATCATTAACGAGCACGTCACGTATCTCATAGTTAAGGCGCCATTCAGGGGCGGGGGTTCGCAATATTGGCCAAGCACCAATTTCAACCCGACTCGCCACCTGATCCACCCCTCTCGTCGTGATTTTCCTTAAACAGCGCCACGTCCAAGGCCGCTAGACTACATTTCCCCCGCGTCCTTCTCCTCGCCCAACCCCCTCGAGGAACCCGAGGAGCTAGGCGTGCCCAACGACAGCGGCAATAATCGTCACAATTCCATTTTACTGTCCGTGGACCGAGATGCAACGGGCTCGTTCAACGAGCAGACCGAATAAACGGAATAAGAGACAGAGGGATCTCGTTGGGAAAATCTTAGACGGCGGTCTCGGTTCCGCGCAGGCGATGCTTTCTTCCTTGCCGGGAATTAGGTGGACATGTTTGGGGACCGTCGTTGCGACGGTCGTTCGCCGGAAGTGGTCGCCTTTTTATGCACTCGAGAATGTATAGAGTTTTCTTTTCGTACCGGATTGCGTTTCCACGGTCGATGTAATTGTATGATGCAGGTGTTGCGAGAAAAAGGATAATTGGGGTAACGAGGAAGAGGAAAAATCAAGCTTTTCTTAAATATGACGTCTGCTTAGTAATTGCATGTTCGTTCAAACGAACGTGTTCAGTTTTACATAATTTTTTGCGATTTCTAACTTTTGTTCTGAAAATAAAGTTCAGCTTAAATCCACATAATTCTACCGTGCTATTAATTAACACTCTGTATCGGAAAACCTCACGTTTATCTTACGACTGTCGCGTTAGCTAATCTCACTGGATTGCCGGTACCGTTTCGCGTTAGTAATTCAGAAATTAAACTATTTACTCGTCTTTTTAATTAGCCATATACAACCGCGGTTTAATCGTAAATTTAACCGTCTTCAATTTAATCTCTGGTAAAATCCGTGGATGAAGAACGTTCGTTAACTGCGATAACCGTTCCGTATCGTTCGCGACGCTTCGTTTGCTCTTCCAGAGCAAATTTCCACCCTCCGGTGTGTTTTTCGAAAGCAAAAGAACGAGAAGACGAGTTCCCGGTGCAAGTTTCGCTTAAAAGTGGAACGAACAATGCTATGTATCCCCGGTTTATGCGCGCTCCAAGCCGCACAAGCGTTACAAGCCGCGGGCGTTAAGAAGCATCCTTAAACGCGTTGCTGTAAACTGAAACCGTTCACGGTCCACGTTCGTTCTCGTGAATCGCGAAGATTAAAAAAGTCGGAGACGCGATGATAACAGGATTACATTCACCCCACACTCCCCCGTCTTTCTCCGCCCGTTCTCATGCAAACCAGGTTATCGTTGCTCGAAGACAACGATTCCAGCTCGTGATCCTCGGCTTCCCGAGACACGGTTAGATGTCGATCTTAAATAGAAAACAAGAATTAAAGCGTGATGCAACGATATTGGTCGATGTATTGAGGTTAAGACTTCTTAACCCTTTGCGGACGGAGCAGTAAAGAAACTAGTTACGTCGCGCATTTGTGTTATAAAAACTAAAGCTGTATTTAAATAAATTTTTCATAAAATCTAACAGAATCATAAACAAACAAATTTAGGCCAACTTGACTTCTTAGACTAGTATATCCATGCGTATCTTATACGTGTCGTTTACGACAGACAAACGCCAGCCGCAGCGCGAGAGTTGGGCGGATATATCCGACACTCGTCCGCAAAGGATTAATACTATATACGCTACAGAAATCCCAAGAAGGCTCAAAACAAAAGAAAGCATCCAATAGACTTGGTACCTGCTAAAAGGACTAAATCCTACAAAATGTACCAAATGCTTACACCTGCATACTCATTAATTAAAAAAAAAGACTCCTTATCCGAGATATTTAACCTTTATGGTAACAAAGAGGGGGTAGTTTATACCCTCGCTACACTTAAATATATTCCTCGTTTTCTTTGAATTTCTGCAATCTTCGAACTTCCACTTTCATTGTGAGGAATTGAAAAAATCCACATAATTACTGCAACGTGTTTCATTATTGTTACCTTAGAAACGTTACATTTGCGAACCCGCTGAATTCAATGAATGGATAATGCAGCTAATTTATTTTAATTCCTTTGCGCTGCAGTTTCGATAACCAACCGTGGCCATAACTCTGAAAGCAGCGTATGCGTAGCTCTGTCAGCAAAAGAATTAATGTCGGGAAAAATTGAATTGTACAACCGTGAATGGTTAATTTTAATGAACCTTTACCCGGGACTTCGGTCAAATGTTCAACCGCGAGGCTCCGTCTTTGAAAGTTCGAATCAAAGGGATACATTCTGGTCACGAACATTAATATTGCATAAAGGTTTCTCGTCCCGTTCGAAACGAAGGTTAAAGGAAGAACGAAAAAGTGAAAAAGAAAGAACGAAACGCAGAGGAAGTAACGTGAAACCGTTCGATCGTTACAACGATCCACGGGACCAAATCGACGTAACACGTTCAGGATGTATTAATTGGATCGACGATGGGAGGGATTTAAATGAGCTCTCCCCGGCACCTGTTCGTGAGGGGAAGTTAATTTTTAATTTAATTCACGCCGCTCGTTGGTCAAAGGTTTCGAGCGAGCGAATGGAAATCGAAATAATTGAAAAGTTACCGGTCGTTCCGTGTTATTGCCTTTTAATTGCCTAATGGAATATCGTTAAAGGATACAAAGTTCGTGCCGGTGCGCGATCCTTCTCAACGGCAGTTTCGTGATGGAAACGTATCGATTCCGTTCGATCGGATTTATTATTCGATTGCATCGCGTGTCGTTGTAAACGATGCTCACGGACGGTGAAAGAATTTCGTTAGAACTGGGATTTAACCCCTTTCGTCTCGAACGGTACATCAGCATGTACCAGCATGATTTGAAAATTATATGTGTACGAAAACATAGTGTTATTTATGTAGAAAAATGTGATCGAGTGGAAGCAATCGAGTGGATGCGAGTTTAGGAAAATGTGAAGAGTGCTTGAGTTGAACTATAGCCGTGTGAACGTAGAATGTTTGGACTCGAGTGTTTCTGAGGCGCGAAAGATGAGCACTTGAGAAAACTGAGTGACTGAGGAATTTTGGGTGAACGTGACGGAATGGATCGAGTGAAAAAAGTTTAGAATTAGAAAGAAAAAAAGTTAGTGTTTAGAGGAATATATGACGGGGAAAATGCGAGTGCAGGCAAAAAGAGTTTGACTGTGAAAGAAGCAAAAACGTTGAGGTTGCTAAGACTGATTTAAATATAATTTTATAATTATTATAGTATTATAATATTTACATTATAATTATTATTACAATTTTTTAAACACTTTACCGACCCGGAGTCTATTAATCGGCTTTTACATGTTTGGTTTGCAAATTTTGTGATGTTTCCTTACACGAAGGTGACTGTTTCGAGCGATATCGTATATATACTGTAAACAAATATTAAACTCTTAATTAACCGAAGAAAATCATTGTAATCGATTTATTAGCGATGCATCCGCACTAAAATGAGCCGATCGGGAGTGCGTGTGCAATAAGTTGAGCCATGAGCGGTCGGTAAAGTGTTAATAATATTCTAATCACTTCACTTTATTTTATTCACATCTGATCCGTATCATCCGTTCTATTAAATAAATGAAAGTAGAATTTCCTATATTTATAATTAATATAATATTTATGAATTTCCCTGTATTTAAAAAATAATAACATGACAGACATACTTTGATTATTATTGAATGAATATTTATATCCCGAGACGAAAGGGTTAACGATCGACCGATTGTTGGACGATCGCGAAATTTTTGATTCGACCTGGTAAGCGTTCGTAAATTGAAGTGTTTTCTGTTCAAAAGCATCGAAGAAATATCGTACGGGGGGAATTGATTAAAAAAGATACACGGGGGATGAAATATTTGAAGCTTCGAATTTATCGACCGTTAATATCGCTTCCTATCGCTCACCGGGCACTGAAATCGGTTTTTAAGCGCACAAAGTTCGCGGACAGGCATCCAGACAAATTATCGAGATATCGCTTTCACATGACCGGCGGAATAGAAATCTCAGTTGTCGCCGAGTCATCGCGGAGTCTGACGTTTTAATTAAAACTTCTCTTCGACGGGGTGTGAAATGTTTCCCGTGGGCAGGCGCGCGGCAACTATCGGGGAAGAAGGAAACGAGATAAAGTGAAACCAGGCGAACTAATCGACGATATAACGTATCGATCCAAAGAACGCTTGGAGCTCCCTACGAAAGATCAAATAGAATTGAACAATCGAACTCGCGAAATGCCTCGGTTGTAGCAATTAATACCCTCGATTGATATTTATTTCGTGCTCCGCTAAACGTTCGCCGACAAAATCCATAATTTCTCGTGACAAAACTATCCATCGTTTTAACGTTCACCACGAGAAACGCTCTGCCAACTGTGTAAGAATCGAATGCCGGACCAGATAATTAAAAGAGAAGAATTGTAAAAACGAAAACAAACTCCGGGCACCATGAGTTATACGCAAAGCTCAGAAAATCATTCCCATCGGAGCAAAAGTAATTCATAAGGAATCGTTCCGCGATCAATCAAGAAGACAGCAAGGAAATTCATTTCGCGGTACCATTAATTAACCTTCCCCCCCTAACGAACGTCGTAAATCAAACGCAATACGCTCGATCGGGCGAAAGGTGAACGACTGATACCATAAAATGTGAGCCGATGCAACGTGGAATGAAAGGAAAAAAGGAGGATCAACGGGAACCAGGTAAAATTGAAAAACGGTGAGGTGGAAGAGGAACGATAGTGGAGAATGAGAGAGAGTGAGTAAAAGAAGGAGGTGGGAGAGAGAGAAAGAGAATGAGAGGGGTGAGGGGGGAGCGAAGAGCAGAAATCGGGTTAAAGGCCACCGACAGGAGGAGCTCTGCTCCCTTCTAACGAAGTACCGGTTTAATAAGAAGGTTGTGCTATTAGGTTCTAAGTAAACGGGTTAATCAGGCACACCTGTCGAACCGGAAACCGTAGCAACGTGCAGCAACATCCGATAGACGTGCCACGTCGAATCCTTTTAGCTTAACGACCTCGTAAACCAGCCGTCAGCCTATTACCGTACGAAACCTTGCTTCATCCACCTTCTTGCGTATTTTCACTTTAATTTCGTACCTTCCCCCCCCCCCTTGCTGGTCTCGCCTCGAGCCTCGATTTATAAATATATCCAGGCTACGGAGAACGGTCACCGAAATTAGCTACCCGACTCGAAGAAATGTCCCGTTTTCTGGAATAATTTAAGCGGATGAATGACGCTTAAGCTTTAGCGGCCGTTCGAATGTTTTTCCCGGGCTTAATTAAACTTAATTCTTGGAAACCGAATGACGTGGTGGTCGGTCGCCTGGCACTTTTGACGCGAAAGTGGAACAGGAGTTAAATAGGGCAGGACTTGTTTTGGGGTTCGTATGAAAGGGTTTTCTTCTCTCTTCCACCACCGCCGGGGGCTTAATTAACGTTTATTAAAAAGCTTTCTTCGCGTTTTAATCCGTTAATCTGAAAAATACGACGGAAGGTGAAAAGGTTGTGGGATATTTTATATTTTCGAGAATGAACTTATCCTTCGTTTTTCATGGTCGCTTGAATTTGCTTTCAAAAATTATGTCGCGCACGGAATATTCGTGTAATTATGAACGCAACAATGTTGTTCGTCGCGAGTGATCCCACGAGATAGTCGTTCGCTGCGTTACGAACGACATCGGTAGCAACCCAGTTTTCAATATTCCGCATACGAATTTATTTAAATTCGGTTTCTGTTATTTGAGAAATCGTACAACGAGATTGCGTTCGCCCGGTTTTCCGAAAGCCGTATAATACGCAACGCGAATTTTCGCGTGGTACATACACGGAACGCTGGCTCGTTTTCAAGCATTATACTTGTAAAATCTACTACCCCCTGGAGCTTACTTATTTGTTCGAAATTTCAGCCTCGACAAACCAGATCTAGAAATTAATTGTATTAAAGTTCGCGTAGTTTATTTAACTGCAGTATTACCGTAAACAGGTGATTCGCGAAATCCGTGATCCACGCAAATCATTAATTTACATAGCCGAACGAATGTTGTGTACTTTATAAAAATTACTTTTCCGTCAAGAAAAATGTTGCCAATATTAAACTCTGTCGGACGTCAATTTAATTTGAATAACAGAATAATGAACTTTTAACGCACTTTGACTCACATTGTTGACGAAAATTTAATAACAAAATTTTGCAACACAAAAAATCAATATAATACATTATCATACCGGAGCCCGTTTAAAATCCTTTCGAAATACTGCACGCGTTATATTATTCCCTTATTTATTCGTTGTTTCATCCGTTACATTATTTATCACGTAATAACACACTATTAAGTTATTACATCGTATCATCTTCTGTACACCCCAAAGAATGTATGTGAAGAATCTGCACACCCCTCCGCCCCCTCCCTCAGAAAAAAAGAAGGAAATGGTAATAATGGTCCATGAAATAAAGTAAAACGAAAAGAGAACACCTTCCTCACAAAAGGTATCGCGAAAGGAGGATAGTTATGGTGGCGTCAATTTGTACGAGGGCGCGTATATCACGGAATTGAATACCCCGGTTACAGGAATCATTGCCCTGCGCTTATGTACCCGTTACGAAACCGATTACGTCTTTCTTCTTGATACCACACCTCTGTCTACAGCATCTCGCGTATTAGGATAAACTGCCGCGATTACGACAGGTGGAGCCCGGTCGTATTTCGCAATTTTCCTGTCGGGTGCACGGCCGCTCCGAGATGCGGCAAATTGCAGCCATGCTATTTATGACCACCGTACGCACATTTCGTTGCATCACGCCACTTCAGACGCCTCGAACTGCGTACGTTGATCCAGTCGAGGAACTCAGTGACTCTCAATACCGTCGAACACCTTCGTTCGTTCGCTAACCGGCTACTTGTAACCGGAATTCCCCGCTTGCTGTTGATTAAAACAAGTGTTACAGCAATTGGGGATCACCCGGTAGATTGGTGTTTCAGCATTTATGGGAAATTTAAACGTGTTGAAAAATCTAAAGAATTAGATGACCATTGAAAGACACTTTTTTCTAAACCTAATTCTCTTCTGACTCTTGCAGAAGTATTTAATCGATGGAAATTCTTTCGTTCAAGATTCTGTTCTTTCAGTGTAATGATTATTTTGGGGTTCGTTAACCAGATTGGTGATTGATTGTTCAAGAAGTTCGAGAAGATGAAAGCAGAAGAATCGAAAATGGTCCCATGAAAATGTCCCGCCTCTCAGACCGTAAGCGACGAGTTCAAGCTTTAAGGGGCGAAAGAGGGATCCAAAGGGGAACGTAGAACAGACGAACGGCAGACAGTTGGTCGCCGAGAATAACTTTATAACTGGAGCTGAACTAATAATAATCCTGGCTCATTAAACACTAGCTGGAAACTTAATCGTCGAGTTTCCGCCGCCATCGCGAACGTCTGCCCCGCCGGTGCACAAAGCCGGATACACAAGTTTGCTGGGAACTTTAAATCTCACGAGTTTATCGCACCCCCTCCGCGTTGTTCGCGAACCCGACGGAATTGCGTTTCCGCCGCAAAATGATGTATCCAGCGCAACACACGCGTAAACTTATGCAAGCTCGATCGGACTATATTACGCTGCCGGCAGATTATTATGAGATTTATACCTGTTCATATACGAGCGTGAAACATTTGGTATCACTTTTTGATCTTGGGAACGTCATTTGAAAGAATATTGCTAAGATATGGTAGAAAATAAAACTTGAATTTGCTAACACGAAATAAAGCAAGTAAAGGAATGTGTCATAGACTAATGTGATTTTTCACGAAATGAATCACAGGCGCATCGGCATCTTAAGTTATGCGACAGTTATGGGCCTTATGGAGGTTGATGAACTCAATTGGGCCCATTTCTGACCCCATACGCTCTTTAAGGGAAAGTTCAGAGAATCCTAATGCCTAATGTATAGATCCAAGGGCCCACATCCCTAAGGAGATCAGAAACTCACAGGTATCCTAAGCTAAAAGTGAACGTAAGGCCCTGGACTACCAATGGATTGGTGATCCCACTGAGACCCACTTAAGATCTTTCCCCTTCTTTCCCCTTCGTCTCTCCAGAAGATAATTCGAGAGGTTTTTAAGGAATCTGAGGCCCCAACATGTGGGCCCTAGGTCCCACTTCCCCAAGAGAATCGGAGACTCACTGGAACGCAGCTATACATGAATGTGGAGTCGATGGTTCCAATGAGGCCCACTTAGAACTCTCCCCCTCCCCACTTCGTCAGTGTAACCTAGAAATATCCTAGAGGACCCAAAGATCAATCTGTGGGCCCGGAAGTCCACATACCTAGGAGGATCGAAAACTAATCGGGACTCCAAACTTCATATGAATGTAGGGCCCTAAAATATTAGAAGGTCATTGGTCCCAATGAGGCCCACATGGGACCTTCCCTCGTTCCACTTCACGAGTACGACGCAGAAAAATCCTAGAATACTCAAAGCCTCGTTACTCCAAAAAGATTAGAGCATTAAGAGTACCAAAGTGCCAATGGTCCCAATGGGACCTACCCTTAGGATGTCTTCTCCCTAATCT
Organism: Tetrapedia diversipes; assembly: GCA_033822845.1. Classification (NCBI taxonomy): domain Eukaryota; kingdom Metazoa; phylum Arthropoda; class Insecta; order Hymenoptera; family Apidae; genus Tetrapedia; species Tetrapedia diversipes. The sequence continues at coordinate 85,024 of JAOPTO010001984.1, read as the reverse complement.
AGACGTCTCAACAGAATTCAGAAACCTTATTACACATTTACCACCTGTCACATGCAACTTTTATTAAGCATAATAATATCATAATTCCTTTTTTTCCAAGATATAAAGCTTTCATACAATATGTACAATCGTTCAGTGACTCAATTGTTGAAAAATATTCGACGCGTTGAAGAAATTCGCTTCTTGACAGCATCACTTTCACGAACGAAGATTATTTGCGTGTCGTGGTAGGAAAGATGGTTAGAAAATGATACTTATCTAAAGAGCGGCTGGAAAGGTAATTGCGAGGCGTGCAACTGCCAGGTGGACGAGCGAAGACAAATTATCGAGTATTCGCTGCAATTAAACTTAACACTTGAGCGTTAAGCACGCTATTAACCACGTTGCGTTGCAACAAAGGCGTTGCCATAATGCGATGAGCTTCGACGGAATCCCCTGTGCATAATACACTTCGCGCACTTTCTCATCAGCTCCGCGAATAAGCTTCATAAATTTGTTTGCAGGGTTAAAAATGCCGACTACGATGAAGGCCGTTGCATGAACGTCTGCTTTAACTGGCAACAAATTATGGTAGAACAATTCCGTTGAATACTGAAACGTAGTTCTCGGTCCCTTGGAAATCCTTTTCGAGCTTCCCGAGACGATAAATATAATGTGTACGCTTTTACTTGCTTCCTTAACCGAGAAGCATAAGTGGACTAGGTTATTTCGAAAATTCTTGTCTAGTTTTAATTAAATAAAGAAATATATATATATTAGTGTGGTTATTCCTTTATTTAACGAACAACTTACAGCTTTTTTCAGTGCAACTAAATTATGATTTAAATGAAAAATCGTGTAGATAATACTTTCCTATTCTAAGTGAAATAGAGCTTGTAGTTAAAAAGCAGCTAAATGTATCGAATCGTTATATTAAATATAAATAATTTACTTCGTGTTTAATATTAAATTCAACCTCCTCAGTTTCAAGCTAAATTATGTTCACAATTAACTCCGTTTATATAAATATTGATCGCTGATGCTGCTTCAAAAGATCAAACAAAGTTCAGCTGTTCGTTATAACATTAATTAAGAGCATCTGCAACCAATACTGCATAAACAGAGATAAAATTATCACGAATCTTGAATGCTCGTGTACAAATGATTTAAAGGGTTGAGCCAATCATTCGTTTTAACGCATTTTAAAGCTGATCAAAATGTTTTTTTTTAGAACACTCCATGGCAAAAAGCAAATGAAAATACGTTTTAGCACTGAAAACGTTGTGCGAAAAAGTTGCGCGCATCCGTTTCGCAAGAAAATGGCCAAATGCAACGTGAAGTCGTAACAAACAGCGAAAAAATATACGAAACGGAAAAAAGCAATCTGACTTCACAAATCCATGCTGTATCACGTATGAAACCGGTCCCGAACAACAGGACTCAGGTGCACCAAGCCAGTTCGGCTTTGTCTTCCTTTTCTAATGCCCTCGGTAGTATTTTATTAGATTCGCTGACCGTTCGAAATCGAGGAACGTGAATTACGTTGCTATAAAGTATCAATTTTCTTTTGTATTTAATCGTAAATATAAAACAATGCAACTGCTGTAGGTGTATATAAAACTTTATTTACACTGGAAAAGTAAAAAAAACAGGGATACTCTCTAGGTATTCATTGGCACGATATCAATTATCACAGAAAAAAGGGGATGAAATTATTGCAAAGACGTTCTTTCTTAAATTACAGTATCCTGAAAGGATAAAAGATGACGTTATAAAAAGTACAATACATTTACTTTATAAAACATAGTTTTTCAAACTGTGTTTCGTGGAATTCTAAGATTTCACCTAATATCTGCACAAAAGTCCACACGACAACGTGAGAAGGATTAAAATAAATTATTCCGATAATAAGCAAAATTTAATTTTAACCAGCTTAAAGAACCAAGTAAGTAGTTAAACCAAGAAAAAATATTGAGACTCCGCTACATCGTATTTAAAGCTTAACCAACCGAATGGGGAGATCTCCCATTCTTTCTTCTGCCATTGATTCTATTTACCTTTGTTATTAATTAATCTTGAACTAACGTTGAATTGATTAAAAATTGTACTTTGAAGAGCAGACGATGCGTTTGATGAACCGTGAACAACACTAGTTCAAGACTAACTGATAACAAAAGTAGATAGAATCAGTGGCTGCAGTTTTGTCGAGGAAAAATTGGGAGATCTCCCCATTCGATTGGTTAAGCGTTAATCGAATTTGGCTCTCCTGTTACAAAAATTCGAGGACCTCTGCTCCGACGACACACTAACACGATGTGTTAATTACACGTTGATCATTTCCCTAACGTTATACCGAAATAATTAAAACTACTCGCGCGTATCCGTTCCTGGCGCTTGGCCAATTCAACTACATATAGCTAGGTGCTATACATCCCCCCGCCCCCATTGCCCCTGTTCGACGAAGATAGACGGTGCATTAATGAAAGCGTTTCCCGTTTTTCTGCTTTTTTTTCCAGAACTCCGAGATATCCCTCTTCGAGACGAACATTCGTTTCATGGGAAGCCTGCTGGCCTGCTACGCTCTCACCGGGGACGTAATGTTCCGGGATAAGGCGGCTCAGCTTGGCGAACGGATGTTGCCTGCTTTCCAGACGGAAACCGGAATTCCTTATTCCCTCATCAATCTCCATACCGGGGTAAGTTCGGGGATTTCGTGGCCACGCGTCAACCGCCGCACCGACACCGGCGTGCTTTAATGTTAATTATTTCTGACGCGAACCGTGGGCCTGAAATTTACTCTACGTGGCTCGTGTTACGGTGCGCGTGGTTAGATGTTAAAAAGATTAACGATACAGGTTACCGATAAACACGTTCAACAGGAAATTTCTTCGTCGTGATTCGCGAACACGCTTTGATAACGATGCATGTACGCGATAGAACACCTCGTTCATGCGAATACAGTCTCGGCGGGCAAATCGATTCAAACAACGAAAGTTGTAGATCTCAACTATGTGTCTGTTCTCTTTATCTGTTCTTAGTGGTTCGGATAATAGAGGTTCGACGTTCGTAAAGCTGAGTTCGATTATCTATTGGGTTGGAGGGAAAGTTCTGTCGTATTTTAAATAGGCAGGTAATTTTTCTTGTAAATAAAAAAAAACATCTGGCTAGTGAGTCATTGGGAATTTTTTTTGTTTTTTTACCTGCTGTATAATATAAAAGGAGTCCTTTTTTACCGTTCATCATTTACTTGTGATATTTAAAGTGAAAAACATGTCAGTAGATAAAGTGCATTTACGACACTGCATTTTGTATGAATTCCAAAAAGAAAGCAACGCATCGGTTGCGTGTAAAAATTTATGTGCGGTATTTGGAAAAGATATTGTAAATGTTCGTACTTGTCAAAGATGGTTTAGCAAATTTCGTTCCGGGGATCTGAGCCTCCAAGAAAGTGATCGATTTGGACGACCATCCAAGATCGATAATGATGTTTTGCGATCCATGTTGGAAAATAATTCACATTTAACAAGTCGAGAAATTGCAGAAGAGTTTGGCATTCATCTTACAATTGTTGGAGATCACATTAAATCTGTTGGGTTTGTGTTAAAGCAAAGTGGTTTGGGTTCCACATGAATTAACGGAAACGAAAAATACGACAGAACTTTCCCTCCAACCCAATATTATGAACATTTAAAGTATAAAGTCTTACAAGCTGTATTCGTTTTAATAATATAATAATAATTTTAATAATCTTTATTTGAAAGCTGTCCACAATTAAAGAACCCTTAAGATATCCCATAAAATCACAATAATTCTTCCTATTGTACTTCGACGATAGAAAAAGAAAGTCCCGTGATTATCTCGAGTTTCCGGCCGGTTCTTCCAGTTCCCCGGAGACGACGGTTCGATTAAATTTCGCGTGGAAACCAACCGTTTTCATTATCGCCACGGAAACCGATAATTTCCGCGACCACGGTTAATATTTATCTTACGAACGGAACGGAGCCAGGCGTGTTACCGTTTCACGATAGTCGTCTCTATAAACACAGGTCGTCGTCTTTGTTATTTCGTTTAATTGGATCCGTTTCCTCCTCCTAGTTTCATTTTTTTCTCTCTATTTCTTACTTCCTCTCCGCCACCCTCTCTCTCTCTCGTCCTCTTACTTATCTTTTTCTCTCTGTTTCTTACTTCCCCTCCACTACCCTTTCTCTCGTCCTCTTTCTTATTTTTCCCTCTCTATTTCTTACTTCCCCTCCACCGCCCTTTCTCTCGTCCTCTTACTTATTTTTCTCTCCCTGTTTCTTACTTCTTCTCTACCACCCTCTCTTTCTCTCTCCCGTCCTCTTACTTATTTTTCCCTCTCTATTTCTTAGTTCCCCTCCACCACCCTTTCTCTCGTCCTCTTACTTATTTTTCTCTCTGTTTCTTACTTCCCCTCCACCACCCTTTCTCTCGTCCTCTTACTTATTTTTCTCTCCCTGTTTCTTACTTCTTCTCCACCACCCTCTCTCTCTCTCGTCCTCTTACTCTATTCTCTCCGTTTGCTCTGTCTTTCTCGCACGCTCACTCACTCTAAGACATTCTCAGTCACCTTTCCCATCCCTTTGTCTTTCTTTCTCTCTGGCCTACTAACCAACATGTGGTTTCATCGGAACTTTTCAGGCGAGCAAGAACTACGCGTGGGCGAGCAACGGGTGCAGCATCCTATCCGAGATCGGCACCATGCACCTCGAATTCACTTACCTCAGTGACATCACCGGCAATCCGGTTTTCAAGAGCAAGGTCGAGAACGTGAGGAAAGTGCTGAAGAACCTGGAGAAACCTAAAGGGCTCTACCCGAACTACATCCATCCGAAGACCGGGAAATGGGGCCAGCGTGAGTTGTTCTTTGCAATTTTTATACGAACCGAGAATATTTTCGATAGTTGTACGAAAGAAGGATAGTTATGTTCGAAATATCTCGCAGATCCTTGAAAATCCTTGTAGATCTACCATTTCTAATCCTTCGGAGGTATTTCTGAAACAATTTCCATTGTTATTGGAAAGACCATTTCTGGTTTTTTTTTTTTAAGACAACTTTTTATGATTTTCGTTGAAACAGAAACGAAGCAAATTCCGTTAGTCGCTTCACGCATCGCACGTGTTTCCATGTTCCCGTTCCGTTGGCCGTGATCCGCGTGAGAAATTCAAGAACATAATAACAACGATAAATCTTGCGAGATATCCAGTGACTCCAAGTAATCCAGTTCCCGGGCTACTTAAATCATTGTCCGCATCAATTCCAACGGCAACGATCGGTTTGCTGGCAAAAACACCGGGGCTAATTATTCCTCTCGCTGTGCATCGCGCCGTCATAAATTTCACACGTACCTAATAAGAGAATTGTCTTCGGAAGCACCATCGGTAATTCTCGAACAATCTCAAGGAACAACGTCACGATCAAATTTATCCCGCGAGCAAACCATCAAGACGGAACGAAACGAACAACATCGAAACCGTTAAAAACAAGGCGTACACTCTTTGCGAAAGTAATGAGAACCACCGATATTTAACCCTTTGCACTCGAGAGGTGACCGTTAGTCGTTTAACGATACTAACTACAAAAATTTTCAAATTCGAAATATTTACTATGATTCACGTACATTAAACTTCATTTAGTTTAGTTAAGTCGTATATTAAAATTTACATGTATGACTATTTAACGTCCGGGGTCTTAAATAAAGTCTGAAAATTTGCGAAACTATCGTATGCTAGGATTACGATGTCCCATGAAAGGGGACAGCCGAGTGCAAAGGGTTAAAACAGTTAGAGTATATTTGCTTGCAATGAAGAAATCAAATTGAAAATTATATTTAAAAAAATACCTAATACAAGGGAAACGAACCGTAGTGATTACAGTAAAGGTCATAGTAAATTTTTAAAGGTGTAGGTATCACAGTATATTTACCAAGTTTCCATGAAAAATTACGAATTGCTCATTTTGACCAATTTTGGTAATTATAGTGTTAACACCTATCCACTTCCCAAAAAACAAAGACAAAAACAGGATCAACGTGAATGAAAGAAAATGGATCAAAGAAAAAGAGAAACGATCCTTAAGGAGAACGAAAAAAAAAAAGCAAAGACGACAAGAAACAGCGACCAATGTGTCGGACATACTCGCATTACATACCGATACGTTACCGATACTTTATTACTGTAATTTCACTTAATAAATCTTCGGGTGGCCGGCGAATTTCGGGCAAAATAGATTTTTAATCTGACGGGCTATCAATTATATCGGCGGAATAGTTCCGACGCGACAGGGGCGTCAGGTGCCAGGTTGCCCTGTCCGGTGTCCTCGACTTCCTTTTCTGCCACCGTCGCCTTCCGAGGAGACGGCTCTCGCTGCACGCCGGCCGGCACTCTTTGCGCCGTCTCCCCGAACATCGCATTTATCATGCCGTGCATCCCCTCGGGTGCTAAATCCTCTTCTTCTCCCGTTGTTCTGCCGACTTCGAGCTCCTCCCGTATTTTCCAGCTTGCGCGTATGACGATCCCCGACGAATATTTATCATCGTCCACGGAGAAGCTTGACCGTCTATCCTTCTCGGCTTTTGCCAGCTTCCTTGTCTCTTCTCGTATTTTTTTTGTTCTTCTCTCCCTCTCCCTCTCTCACTCTCTCTCGTTTCTTTGCCCTCTTTTATCCCCCGTTTTCGCGCTACTCGTTTTCTTCCACCCTTTCGCTCGGCCGGGCGACCGTCAACCTTCGAGTCTCCTTAAATTTATGGTTCTATTGAATCTCGAGCGTCGCGGGGCCACTCCTCGGGAGGAAGCTTCGGCCGGCTAATTACCTGGCTGCCCGTATTCTCTATGGCGGCCGAGCAGCTGCTATGTCGGGCCACTGGGTATCCTTCAAACATCAGGTCTCTCAGAAGCTTGTACTTTGTTCTTCGGATTGTTTCTTTCGCGGTACAATTGATAGAACGAGGTAGACACAGGATACGGTGGATCAACGAGAACGAGGGATCCAGCTGATCATCGTTTAGTTCTGCTGCAATGTTCGGAACGATTTTGTCTTGGACGTAACAATTTTGTTTTGTTGGACAAAGGCGAGTTTGAGGTTCCACTCACCACCCTAGGATATCGCATTTTTGACACTCCGTGGTGAAGGTAAAAGGAAGAGAGAGGGAGGGTTGGTAAATCTCTCATATAAAATATTAAAAACAAGTTGATTAATTCCAGTATGAAATAGATACACCTAAAAAGTATTCAATAATTTTGAAATTGCATAGAAAATTGTGATAAAAATGATAGAGGAAAGTAATACTTCAAAAATACGTGGATTTTAAATTAATTACATGGAAACTTGTAATTAATAATAAAAGCATAGATGTTGATGATATCCTTTAAAGACTGCATCAGATAATTGTTAATAATTAATCGTGTGGAATGAAATTTGCATTGAAATGTATATGAGAAATTAATTTGGGATATTAGCTTTATTCTACAATTCCGAAAGCGTATAAATTAATTATAACAAATGAGTAATTAGCTATTTTTTTCTGATTCCCACCAAAAATATGTCCGTCCATCTCGCACAATATGGCGGTCGTTGGTCGTGATGTTACGCTATAACCTCCTTGGTCATTCTGTATCCCTATTAGTATCCCTATTAAAAATATCTTACTTACATCAGAATAAAAAGTTGCACGTTCTATCAAATCAGAACGCAAAAATTATCATGGTAAAGGTTGAAACCTGCTTGCATGGTAAAGGTTGAACCCGTGAAACGTTCTCTTCGTTAAAACGTCTCCTAAAAACAATTTACCTTTCCCCTCTGTCTCGATCGCAATCACGTTCTCCCCGAAAACGTTTCTGGCTCACCGTGAAAAGTAACAGAGGGAGAAGAAACGGAAGCGCTCGACGAGGCAAAGTGTCGCGAGAATAAAACCGCTCGAGTTCTCTTTGTCCCGCGTGCTCCCTCAGACGAGTCCGTCGGAGTAGCCCTCTTTTTCGTGCAAAAACCTCGCTGATAGTCGCGTGAACCTTCAGCCTTTCGACTATCTGCCGTTCCTCCGGGGACCTGTGGAATTTAGGTGTTCTTGGTCATTTCTCCGCTCGATGCCGTGGTGAAACGTGTGAAAGCGAAGCTTCCAGGAGAAGCTAGGATCAAAGAGACGGAATTCCAAGGATCTGTGAAATGCTTTCGATTGTTGATCAGCCAGCTGTATAATGGAAATCCTCTTTGTGAAATTTTTGCCTGACAGTACCACGTGTTAAACAAATGGCAATCGATGTGTAGCAGTTTCACGAGGATGAATGATCACCGCTTGCTTCTGGCCAGAGTGTTGTTAACTCTTTGCAGTCGAGAGGCGACTGTTGGTCGCCAAATGATGGTTTCGCAAATTTTCAAACTTTAGTTAGTTCGTTCATTAGTCAGACCCAGAAATTAAATAGTCATATATGTAAATTTTAATAAATATTTTGCAATTGAAAATGTTTGAAGTTAATATTATTAGACGACTAACTGTTCCCTCTCGAGTGCAAAGATCAAGATTGTCAAAATGGCCAATTCATATTTTTCACGGAAATTTTATAAATTTTGAGGAATTTTCCATGGTTCCCTGTAAAATGTATAAATAAAAATTTGTACTCATATTAAACACTTTTTCATACAATTTTCGATAGGATTTCCTTTGCTTAGTGGAATAAGAGTATACTTTAGTTGTCGGCATTTCTCGTGTTAGCCACGAACTTCTTTATAAAATGCTTTAATAAGCCCTTTACATTCAAGAAGGAAGAGTAAAAGTAGGGAGTGACGTCTGTGCAAAGAATGAAAGCGTATCGGGTGGTGAACGCGATAGAAAAGCTGCTTCAAAGTAATTGTCCTATTGGCTGAAAGTGCCTGGAGCACTTCTCGGTTGGTTTGTCGCCGGTTCTTCGTTTCTGGTTCAGTAAAGCTTCTTCTTGGCAGACTGTTGAGAATTATGGAACAGATAACCTTATAGCACGAAAACGCCTCGCTGTTATTAAGATAAAATCCTGTCGGCAAAGATTCCAGGAGGCTTCTATATGCTGCGACTTTGGGAACGCGTAACGAGCTTAAAGAGTATCTACCATGGAATGAATTCACTTAATTGTCTTGATAGAAATAAAACGGTGACATAGTCGTAGAGTAACCATAAACACGATTCTACCCTCCTAAGTTGAAGTATTTCTGTCTAGCACTTCGAAACGTCCGAGAAAACTGAAGTTCGAACATTTAAAATTGATAACGTTGCTTCAAAAGTGATCCCTACGAATGAGTTAAACTGCTCTTAAATGTCTACAAAACCCTTAGTAATTTCTAACGTTACCTAGAAGGTAGGAAGCGAGCAAAATTTCATGTACTTCAATACGTCTTGAAAAAACGAAAAAATGCGAGATAGAATATTTTAATTTGGAAGAGTAAAATTGTTATAAGGAATACAAGAAAATATTCCAAATTTTTCCCTTCTTCCTTATCGCAGTAAATTTTTATTATTCCCGTCAAAGGAATCAGATGAAAGTACGGAACACTTTTTCAAAATCACGTATAACAATTTAAGAATTTAAGAGAAAGTTACAAATAGAGAAGCAACTTAAACAAGGCATTTTTCTTGTCGTACACACAGATCACATGTCGCTGGGTGGTCTCGGTGACAGCTTCTACGAGTACCTGCTGAAAGCGTGGATCCAGTCCGGCAAGGAGGACGTCGAAGCACGACAGATGTACGACGAGGCGATCGCTGCGATAGATCAACACATGATCAAGACCTCGCCCGGGAAACTGTTGTACGTGTCGGATCTGAAATCCGACAGGCTGGAGCACAAAATGGGTCATCTGGCGTGTTTCGCTGGTGAGCTTTTAATGGGAATCTTCTGCTTCTACGTATTCCACCGTTTTGTGAACTTTAACCCTTTGACTGCGGCGCGCTCTCGGACGAATCCATCAATATGGACGGTGCGTTTTTCGCTTGTCGGTCGCTGCTACTAGTTGTCCACTGACTGATGGACACTGACAGTGACCAAAACAGTACCCGGAAATTTGATGCTATTCTTATGGTTTAAAAAATAATAATGGCAAAAAAATTAAAAATATCAATTTTTTTTATTTATATTAAGTAACTTTTTAAGCTATTTTAATTTACTTAACTTTTGTACATTCCTTCAATAATAATCGGTAAATAAATATAAAAGAAAAAATCCAAAATTCCATATTGAATCAACTGGTAAAACAGTAATAAAGGTGTTATGGCTAAAAAATACAGAGGGCGTATATATACGCCTTTAGCAGTCAAAGGGTTAAAAATTGAACTCTAAAGCTTACACCTGCTTCTATTGCCGTTCGTAAAAAGTTTCACTGTATCGTCTCGTTTTCTTAACTTTCTCACGCTTGTTTCTCGTTGTTGACAATTTTTCTTTTTCCTATAGTTATACATAATTTCGCTTGATCAATGAAGCGCGTTTGACGTGTATACTCGTCGTGTAAAATAAACAATTGACTATGAAAACTCGAAATTTTAATAAAATACAACGAGAATATTATTTCTTAGTATATTTTCTTTATATTACCAAGCTTTTCTTGTTTATGTATTTCATCATTATCTGTATTATTCTTATATTATATCTTACGTATCGTATTATTTTTTGACAATTTTTCAACGAGCTTCAAATAACAATAACCTTTTCAGAAATGAATTGTTAATTTTATATTAAATAAAGATGTAATCCTTCCTCGTTTTTCGTAAAATTTATAATAGGACCATTTGTCCCCCCCTTACTTGATTTTAATTCCACACCTTATGGGGAATTTTTAAAATTAAATTCCGTGCTTAACTGGTTAATCCGTGTATTGGTTTTATTTCTTGTATATTTCTTTTTATTGGCAAAAAGATCGCACACAGTAAAAATTAATTCCTTGCTGAATGTAACGTAGCGTAATGATTCATTATTGTGATATAGATAATAGTAACATTGTTAGTAATATTAAGCAACGCTGTAAAAGTGATAACAGATAATTTTGCGAATCGTTTCCAATGCACGATTTAACGTTCCCTATAATTGTTACATGGAATTAACCACGAATTCACGGTAAATTACCGTGCTTGTTTCCAGGCGGCATGTTCGCGTTGGGCGCGAAAACTCTGCAGAACGAATTGTCCGATAGATACATGACGATAGCGGCAGGTTTAACGAACACGTGCCACGAATCTTACGATCGAAGTTTGACGAAGCTCGGACCGGAAGCGTTCCACTTCATCGAGGGTAACGAAGCGAAGAGCTTGAAGAACGGCGAGAAATACTACATCCTTCGACCGGAGGTAAGTTTCAATGAACCGGCGAAGTATAAAGGAATTTTAAAGAAGAGGCATCGAAACTTACGTGATTACTTAATTAAAGTAAATATTAAATAACGGTAAATAACATAAAATATTAACGATCGGAAATTTTCGCGCAAAACGGAAAATCGCCTGGAAAAACTGGTAAATATTAACTTTGAACCCGTTTCGACTGAACAAATAAAATAAAATGCTGCGGTTTGATCAGTCTCTCTTCCCGTTTAAAAACAAATCCTGTTAAATTTTTTGAAAGCATTTTCCAGGAAGTTTTCATTGCATTAAGCCCTTGCTTTATTATTTTTCTCTCTTGTATATTAGGGACAAACGTAAAATACTAAAATGCCTTTGTCACGTGTACGATTCGTATTGATACCAAAATAATCCTGAATTGAAATCAAAATTAATTTTACCAAAAAGTTGGTCACAAAGCAAGGGATTAACTTGCCCCGGGAATGGAAGTTCGTCGCTGACTGGCGAGTGAGAAAACGCGTTATTATGCATCGGTCGTTTTCCCATTCGTCGTTCAGCGGCTGTCTGAAAAGTTTCGCGCCGGAAACTGACAAAGGAACGATCAAACGAAGTAGATGGAAACGTTTTCAGCGTTTATTTCCGGATGTTTTCCCGACCGGTAATGAAAGCTGAAATATTCAATCCATCCTTTTTCACGTGACTCGTCGGGGCAAACACCGGCTGCTCGCCAAATTCCGAGGTAAAATATTTTCCTTTCAGACCTTCGAATCGTACTTCGTGATGTGGCGGCTGACAAAGGACCCGAAATACCGTGAGTGGGGCTGGGAGGCGGTTCAAGCGCTCGAGAAATACTGTCGTGTTCCAGGGGGCTTCACTGGACTCCATAATGTTTACCAGGTCGATCCCCCTCAGGACGACGTCCAACAGAGCTACTTCTTCGCAGAGACCCTCAAGGTGAGCCTTTGATTTCTATTCAAATTTAAGCTCCACGATTTTTTATCGCCGACAGAATTCTTTATTCGCGTAACGCGCACTTAAAATGCAAGATTAATCCTCGGCTGTCATTCATTGACCGAAGGAAAAAAGGTATCCTCCAGCTGTGACGCCGCATCGTTCGTTAATTTTTATAGGAATTTATTTTATTTAGAGAGGTGGCAGGGCTCAGGCGTAGACGAAACCAAGTAAAGTTCTTAAGTATATTTAAAATAGTTTAATAATGACGTATAAACAACTTTTCAACGTAACAACTTCCACGTTCTTGCTCCTCTCACAATCATGCTCTTTCTGTCTCACGCTCGAATGCTCACCGTCATATATTCTTCAAAACATTCGTTTCCTTTCTCTCTCATTCTAAACCTTTCTCACTCGATGCATTCGATCATTTAAAATAATTTAATAATAACGTATAAACGACTTTTCAAGTTAACAACTTCCACGTTCTTGCTCCTCTCACAAACATGCTCTTTCTGTCTCACGCTCGAATGCTCACCGTCATATATTCTTCAAAACATTCGTTTCCTTTCTTTCTCATTCTAAACCTTTCTCACTCGATAGATTTGATCACGTTCATCCAAAATTCCTCGGTCGAGTCGTTGTCTCAAGTACTCATCTTTCGTGCCTCAGAATCTCAAGTCTACTATATTCTACGTTCACACGATTATCATTCAGCTCCAGCATTCTTCACACTTTCTCAGAATCGTATTCCTACATTTTCTATCACTGGAATATATTCCAGAATACTCAAACCGTGATCCAAAATTTCCGCGATACAACGTCGTTGTATATTCTCTAAACAAGCAACTAATAATTGAACCGTGTAGATCTAAAACAGGTGCGAAAATCGAGGATTGTAAAAGTATAGAATTTAGAATTAAGAAATTTGAAAATCTTCCGTTTACAAAGAATTTATTACAGTCTTCTGTTCTCTAAATAAACTATCGGAACACTTCGAGTCGTTCGATTAAACAAACGTCGCTACGCCATTCACATCGTGGCCGTTTATTTTCATTGAAGTTCTCGCGAAAAAAGCGAGCGGCGGTCGATAAAACGTTTCCCAAGTGTTTGCAACACGTTCAAAGTTGCATTATCTTAAACGCGCAGCCGCGTCGTTAACTTCCGGTTACGGGAGGGGTTGTTGCGCGAGGGTTTTCCTCGCAACGTTGCAGCACGGCAAGGAAGACTAAAACGATCAGTAGGAAGCACAGGGTAAAACATGGGCACGGTCATTATCGAGCGTAATGGGGGCCCCGCTAAGAAGATAATCAACTTATTAACGACGGGGTTGTTGATTGCTATCCAAATTCCGTGGATTCTCGTGGAGGGGCAGACTGAAAGGCGGATCTCATTAACCGTAGATAACTAATAAATTAAACATTCGTCTAACAGACTACCGACCTCTGCCAGTTTTATGAATTCGAGATCTGCCAAGATCATTTAACATCTGCCAAGATTAAACGCTAATTTTTTACCATTTCTTTATCTTGTAATTAAAATGTTAATATAATACTTCTCTTAAATTACGCTAATTTGTTTGTAATAAAGAAGGGAAATATAAAAATATACATGCTTCTAATTCGTAGTCTGTGAGTCGAATGATTAATTACACAGTAATAGTTATCAAAGAACTGTAAATGAAGTTAAGGAGAGTTATAGGACTAAATAGAATTAGTAGATATTTAAGCATTTGCATTTGTTTTTACGCTAGGTTATTGTTTTTGTTTTTATTATCATAAAATAATAATTAGAATAGGATAGAATGATGAGAGAAAAATAGATTAAATGCGTAGGTTAGATTAAAGTTCGATATTGTTAACTATTAAGAAAAAGTGTAGCTGAAAGTCATCCAAAACCGAAAGGTATGGATTATGTACAAATAAATAAATAAATTAGTTACACAGTAAGACGAATTTAAGTTTAATTATCTACGGTTAATCGATCGCGTTTCGAGGGGAACGAAGAATATTTTAAAGCTCCCTGAAATCGCCGCGAATCGCGTCCTCCCATGAAGCGAAACCAAGTGAAGGGATTGATCAAAGACGAAGAAGTTTATTAAGGATGTTTACTCGGAAAGGATCAGGATTAATTGTAAATATTCATGTATCCGCGTCTCGGTGGTTCGTTTTGCGCCGGGCAGAGTCTGCGTTACGAGTTCGGGCACAGATTAATATTTGCGGTAAACGGTGTTCCTTGATTGCGTCCCAAAGGGAATCCTTCGAGCGCTATTAAGATCTTCACGACTGCGATCCCGATTTCTGTTAATTGTACGATCTTTGATGGCGGTGCTCGTCGGTTATCGTTAAGCGGTGCTCGATATTATTAACCGTTCTCGGTCGGAATTCAGGATAGTCTCCGCGAGCCGTTTCGCCTTTTATTGGAGCACGGTAATTAGGTTACATAAAATTAACGTTATGCGCTTTTTACGGGAACAATTTCGATCGACAAGATGTCTAGATACGCTTGTAACGTGTATTACGATCGCGAAAGCAGATTTAGGCAACTAAACGAGATGAGGCATCCTCCTTGGAGGCAAACGTACAGTAGCGGACAAAAGTTTAAGACCAGAGAGTCGACAAAAATAAACTGTGGACGCCTATAGGCGCTTATAAATTTTGCATTTGTGACACTGAAGAGCACTTATAGGCGTTTATCCCGTTGCGGTCGCCTGAGACTAAAGGCGCTCGTCGTAGTTTGACTTTCTGACACGGGAGGCTCGTATAGACGCCCTGATATTTACAGTAGCAATTCGGTTCAGAATACAAAGAAATAAATAACATTATTTTAATGTAGTGAAATTCAATTTTTTTCATTACTGAAATATGTCTTCACAAAAATTCTACCCAAAAATTCTACCCAAAGTTCTCGGCGTATGTAGTAACTGAATTCCTATCGTATGATACGACCGGTGCGTCTCAAAGTCTGCCATAGTCAAAGGGTTAATATACGAGAAATAGTACAGTAAACATATTTCGTGTTTTGTACATTAATCAATAAGTATTGTATTACCACAATAAGTATTTATTAACAATAAAAATGAATGACAATATTTATAAACCATGGTACTATACTTTATATCGTCTTCTCGTCCTAAACTTGTGTCCGCTACTGTACTCGGTAGTACTTACATAGGCAATAGTACTAAACAATAGTACTCGGTAGATCGGCGAGTAATCGAGAAATAATGGTCTAAATCGATCCTCTTGTCTTTTGCAGTACCTCTACCTGCTGTTCAGCGACGACGATCTCATAAACCTAGACGAATGGGTGTTCAACTCCGAGGCGCACGTGCTTCCCATCAGGGGCAACGCCCTGTACCGACCGGCTCCCTCTTTATAATTCAAAGAAACCCTCACGCCTCGCAACAAACGACACATTGGCGGCCGTTCGAACTGCTCGGGACACCGGAAGTCCTCCTTGGTGCCGAAGAAGAGTAGCAGCGGCGCGAGCCACGAGGAGAGGAACGATCGGCAGTAAATCGGTTGCGAGGGACAAAAGAATGAGTAGACGCGCGAAAATCATCGATAAGTGTGCACGCGACACGGGAAGAGAGAGGGAGTGAAGAAATCAGTGAGCGTTTCGGGATTGAAGGCGGGGGAAGGGAAAAGAAAAAAGGCAAACGAATCAGAGAACGTGTTATATTATATTGTCTGTGAAACCGTATACAGATCGACGGACGATGATGAAAATAGCGAAACGGAAAAGGGGCAAGGGCATTCGGGAGGAGCGCGTGGAAGATTCGTCCCGAATGCCAACGTGTCCTCGTCGCGGTTAATACAATTAAAAATAATTATTTTAGGTAAAACGAGGTAAACAAATGGGGACACGAAGCGTGAAGATGATAACGAACATTACTTAAGCGGAAAAATATATATACACGTGCCACGTGCACACACGTATACAGGCGCGCGCGCATACACAGAACATACACACATACACACACTCACTCATTCACTCACTCACTCACTCACATCCAAACAGGTATACATGTACACAGGACGTTTGTAAATAGCGAAAAATGAGCGAATGTGTGAAAATGTGAAATATGTAATAGACAACGAGAGAGACGGAAAGAGGGAGGAATGTATGGAGTGGAGGAACGAGAGGGAATTAGAATTGTGCGAATGAAGGAAAGAATTTTAAATAGAGAACGTGCGTGTGTGTGAGAGAGAGAGAAGATCAGATACAGTGAAAATTTAACCCTTTGCCTGAGAGTGCTTTACCCATTTCTTTTTTGTTTTCGCCCACAACGCGAAAACGGTCCGGCCAACCGTGGCCGTTCAAAGAGAATTATAACCGAACGCTCTGATCGGATTTGCTGGTGATCACGGCGATACGATCGCCGGTTCAACCGGTGTTGTTTCCATATCCTTTCCTTCCTTCCGTTCGACTCTTTTTTCGAAACGTGGCACGTCCAACGATGGGTAAAATAAAAATGACGAGAGAAAACGGAAAGAAATCTTCTATCGCGTTACGATAGTTTGTAATTGGTTTGTAATCGGTTTTGGCGGTTCGTGTTCCGTCAGAAATTATCGGATCGAAGTAGGTAATTGATTTTTTCGTTTAGTACGAATTTCGAGTGACACCACGTTAAAAAGTGTGTCTGAGAAGACCGATCGATCGGCCATTGCCGACTCCGCCACTTATCTTCGCGGCTTTTTCTATCTTTTTCTACTTTTGCATAAACGACACTGCGCCTCGGTCATCTTGATGGCAAAAAGTGCCGATAGAAATTCGTTCTCCGACGCGACGATTGTGTTCCTTTATTTTTGTTTTCCACCCGTTTAACTCTTTGCACTCGCGAGACGTGTTTCAACATTTCCCACCGTCATCGACTCGATCGTTAAGAACAATATTAACGATTGAAAAACGTTAAATCACTCGTTTGGCGTGGAAAATGTTATCATGAATTTTCTTCCGATCTTTACGTGTAGTAACGTTTCAAAGTGTAACATTCTAAGGTGCAAAGGGTTAACGATCGTTTCATGGTTCGCGGGATCGTTTACTCGTTCGGATGTTTAAAGTATACTTAACCCCTTGACAATACAAATAAAACGGAATTTGATGCGCCCGAAAAAAACACTATTTAATTTGGTTTAATTGATCAGTTACGCGCAAGCTTGGAAACAGAACGTTTTATTTTGAAATTTATTCTGAAAGGGGAAGGGGACGGGAGTGTATCTTGAACATTTTAAACAAAAGAGAAATTGAAATAATTGAATAATAATTGAATAATCTGATAATATACTGCACAACGTTCACTGGAAACAGCTCTTGACGAGTCAGACTCGTCAAAGTCTACATTGGCACATGAAACGAATTACTTAAATGAATTATTCTAACGCCTAACTCGTCATTGTATGTCAAGGGGTTAATGCGCGAAGGGTAACCCTTTTTTTAAACTAACGTACATCGTCACCGTTCCAAATGAAAAGGTCGCGTTTCACGATTCCGTGACCGACGAACACGTTTGTTGCTTGGGAACGTTGCAGCATCGGTGGCAGCATGTTTTGGTTTCGTTATTCGGTACGTATAACGGAGCTCGATATCCGCGGTAAGATTCGGAGATCCCGTTAAAAATACGAGCGCGAAGTTTGCGGGGAACAGAGAATTGCGGCGCATAAATGGGGGTTACGTTCAAAAAGTTCCTCACGTGTCCTTTGTTTCTGCGTCGCGTTCCGTCGTTCGACTGAATCTTAAAGCGGATCGCGGGCAAAGTTCCGTGATAGTGTTGGTCGAAACTTTCCTGTGGAATCCGTAGCACGAATCTTTACGAGGCCGATATCGGAATCGGATAGACACGCGTGGAGAAACGTAAAAGGGAGGATGCTTGTTCGGCTTTGGAAAATGGTTCGCGTCAACGCGAGGCGCACTATAAAACTGATAAAGCGAAACTTACGTGAATTATGGTAGCACCGATACAAGCACAGACTTGACTTTCGAATCGTGATCAATTTAGAGTATTTACACGTTTACGGGGAGGAAATACCATTTTGTAGAGCGCAAAATATCCGAAGAGAGGTAAACGTTGAACCGTTCTTCACAGGTTGAAACAAAATTCAGATTTCATTTTCGATTAAACAGAACTCATACACGACTTTCAAAGTATCTTCCAAGTCAATTCTTTCACCGATCGAACAACCAGAATATCACTTCGTGTATTCTTATTAAAGTCAATTATCCATCAACTGCCGTGCTTTTTATGGTACCAACAAAATAAGCTAGAGTACAGTAATCCTTAAGCATCGAAATTTAAGTCACGTGAACCCGTGAAAGATGTATGTGTATCGCCCTGTTCGAGGTATCAAAAACTACCCCTATTAACATTGTTAAGCGTGTGCCTCCATGTCAACGAGCAATTACCAAAGGGTTACCCTTCCCCAAGTAAAATGTAACATGGATTAGCAATGCATACTGTTATTGTCCAAAGGGTGAAACGAATCTCCGTTTATAAAGATGTAAATTTGCATAAAACCACGCTGTTCAAACGATCATCGTTGCATCGATTCTCGCGTTCGACAACGTCTTCTCTAACGAGTGCTCGTCGCTCTCGAAACCATTCTGCGTCTCCAATCAAGAGTTTCCGGTGCAAGCGCACGCGCGCGAATCTTTTCGTTTCCTTGTGTGCGATGAATGAGGATAGGAAGTGTTGCTAGCAATAACAACTTATTGTTAATCATCGATATGTCAATGTTACAATTAAAACGTAATAAATTTATCGCCATCCATTTATTCTGATCCATACTTATTACAAAAACAATCTTTTTTATTTGAAACAAAGATTGGTAAGCATAAATGAATATTTAACAACCATGAACATAATCTTCTCTGCTCATAACGTACAGTTTCGGATTAAAGAGTCAAGAAGATTAATTAATTAAATTACGAAAAATAGCATAATGAACTAAATTCGTGTTTGGTGTTAATTACTGAACAATATACTGCCCTGTTAATAATAAAAAGAAATGCGTGGACAGTATTTACAAACAATAGTACTATGTTTCACATTATCTTCCTCGTATGAAATTTATAAGTCAACTTCTTACAACTTCTTGCAAAATTATTTAGTTCACGGATACAGATTATCAATCACTGCATCGATTACTGATATAAATAACGTTGTCGCTAGCAGCACGTCTAACAAACGAAAGAAAGCGGAAGTGTAGTTTAGCGAACGACGTAGCAAACGATAAACTAGCGCGTATATATGTACATACGTAAAAGGATTTCTAGGGAGAGAAGAGAAAGAGAAAGAAAGTCATATTCTGTACACTATACGGGGTACGAGGCGTAGATACAGAGTTATATAGCAGCGATGCGTAATTGTATAGGCTTTGCAACGAACGCGTGCAGGAGAGAATGTGCGTGTGCCAGGGTGGAACTGTTGCGAGAAATATTGTGAATTCGAGCCGGCCACGTTTCCGGTGGATCATGCGTTTCCGCGTAAAAAGGCTGCGTTCGATCGCGGTGAACGAGTAGCTCTCTTAAGATTGCGACGAGGCGCAGAAACGATTTTACTCTTGATTTTCGTGGTCTCGTGAAGTGTCAGCCACTCGAACGCACGATGGAATTAATTTGTAATTGGCCGGGCTGCTGTGAAAATTCCTGCGGAAGCGATTGTCCGTTGTTGATCTATAGGATTTAATAGTTCGTCACGTTTGGCTCACGATGTGTACACGCTACTGGTCTAAAAGTGTGGAACCACGTTCCAGTTCGTATCTACACGTATTAACACTATTCCTACCACAACCGGTCAAATGACCGTTTTCAAAATTTCGATTAGAATTTCATAGATGCAACGTAATTGATTCGCCTTTAAACTTTAAACGTTTTCTCAAATATACGTATAATACATTTTTCAATATTCACTTCTTTCCTCATTGTTTATTTTTTGAGAAAAATTTGTAGTCTTACGTGGGAATGTTGCGGTACGATTAGGTATACCTGAAGTGTCGGTAGGAATAGTGTTAAATCGTCAATTAATCGTTAATTAATACTGTGTTTTGAAATCGATCGCGTTTTGAAGTTTTAATTGTTGGTTCGGTGGTTTCAGATTTTTGAACTAGCTGCGTACATTGAATACATTCGACCGGATTTCGAGCTTTGGTACCGCTATTGTCTCGATTGGAAGCGTGGCAATGACGTGGCTTGGTAAGAACTGCGGAAATCGAGGATTCCTGATGAAGTTAGATTTGTTCCGTTTCCTGTACAGTTTCGAAGCTCTTCTGTAACCCATGAAGGAACCATGAAGAACCTCGAGATTCCAACCACTGCCCGACTCGTCACGCGCTAGAGCGTCCTGTAAGCGATCTTCGTCCTCTTCTTACAGGAATCGCGCGAATATTCTTCCAGTTCTATGAAACGGATAACGTATTTATTTTATTAAGAAAAATAGAAAGAACAGGATAAACGACCGAACCGGGTTAAGCAATCGGTTGTGGCGTTATTCGCGAGCTAGGTATCGTTTTGTCGCAGTTAAACGCAGAAAACATCGAAGGAAATTAATTATTGTCGAGCCTCGAGAGAGAGAGAGAGAGAGAGAGATTTCCCGTGTTCACTTTCCAAACAATCAGCGAGCATCACAACTCGTCGATGACTAAAGATGGCCAGAAAGTTACTTAATATATTATAACGTAATACAGTTCGCCTCTTGCTTTCTCGTTCCTCGATTTCTCGGATGGCCGCTCGATAGCTCATCGTTTCGAGCGTTCGTCCATGGAACGGAAGCAAGGAATCATAGAATGTACAGCTGTATTCACGCAAAAGATGCGTGCACGATGTACGTTTTCTCGTATACAGTGAAAAGAAAGTATGCTTGGAAGCGAAACCGAGGGAGGGCCGAAACAAAGAGATTTTGTTTCTCAATCGAAACCTCGCGTAGTCGATTGTCGTGCTTCCAAGAGATTCCGTTAATCCTTCGACGTAGCTGCAAATGTCATTCGTTCGTAGACGTTCGCTGTTACCGAAACTTCGAGGTGATTCGATGAAAAAGATTGATTGTATTTCCTTTCAATTCAACGAAACATCTTTCTTCGATGCTTTAGCGATCGAGCCGCCAGAAAAGAGCTATTTATTTAAGCTTTTATCAGCATCAAAAGCTTTTGTTCTAGAATAAAGAAAATGAAATTTTGGTAGAATTTTAATCGTCGTTAATATCACCAGACATTTTTATTATTTTTCGTAAATTCGCGGGCACAGAATTATTTTAAGATCGTGTCACGAAATAAATCGGGACTTGATATAAAAAAAAATATGGTGTTGAGCCGTAGCCCAACTCTTGCTACTCTTCATTGAACGACAAAGTTAAAATACAGAGCGATGGTTTGCGATAGACTCTTAACTAGCGACTCGTAGCTTGTGACTGACTGCCGGGCAGTCGGTTGCCATATTTATACTGTTCTCTTATCAGCTTCTGGGTGATTCCGTGTCTACGGATGGATATCCGAGTGGTGTCGTGAGCAAAAATCGATGGTTCATCGAATTTGTCTAGAGTTACAGCTTCTGGGTGGTCCCGTGTCTCCGGATGGATATCTGAGTGGTGTCGTGTGCAAAATCAATGGTTTATGGAATTTGTCTGGGGTTACAATCGCATCGTTTCCAAGCATGTATAATAATACGTCAAAGCTTGAAATTGTATTTTATCGAAGAAAGAAATGAAAGAACAACGAATTGCCACCGAGACTTGATTTCTCCACGGAGAATCGCTGAAAGGATTCGATAACAGTGCACGGTTCGGCAAACTTCAGTGTCTTCTAGCGCGTAAACCAGCTCGCTCTGAGGAATTGGACTAGCGTAATCTTCGTTTCCCTCCCTATCCGTGCGAGCAATTCTATTTTGCTGCTGTTACACTCACGCGAGCGGTAAGCGACAGGGAGACTCGCAAACCTTTTCGTTAGCCTGTGAAAAGGAAATATGTACGTGGGTGAAGCGACGAGGAGAGTGGCGGGACTATCAACGGCGATGGCGATTACTAGAGACGTGGATGTAGATCGGCGGTGTTGATGATAGTAACGAACGATAATTAGTCTATGCATATATTTGTGAATAGATATTTAATAATTTATTGTTATAACTAGAGAGTATTTTATTTGAAGGATTTTCATTAAACGGGGTTTTGGGTACCAATAATATCGTTTCTTACGCCAGAGATGTGGACAGGTGAACAGAGACACGGGGTGAAAGAGGGATCGTGCGAAAGAGATGTTAATGTAATAAGATAGCGAAGGGTAAGGCGAAAGGTGCGGCGACTTCTGTATGCGCTTTCGTCGAGGAATCGAGAGAGGTGGAAAGACAGTTTTTAGCTTTACTTACCTAATTTTTGTAAGCGGAGCGATACGAGCACGCCGGCAAGAAGAAACGGAGAAAAAGAAACGTGTAAAGGAAAATAGAAAAAATATATATATATTATATATATATATTTATCGTTGGTCGAAGAATGAGGGAGAGAAAGCGAGAGAAAGAGAGAGAGAGAGAGAGAGAGAGGGGTTACAAAATGAATGATAAATAAAAAAAAGAAAACGATGGGCGCGTCGCGCGAGCTATAGTTATACTTGTAAATACAGTACACGATTTAGTGATAACGGGGGTTTTACTTTTAACAGCTTTATGTGATTATTACTTTGTCATGATCAGTGAAATAAATAAATGATGATCATACTTTAACTATAGTCCGATTAATAATTATTCCTTCGTTAACAACGTTAATTATCCCATACCTTCGAAGGCTTTATACAATTATTAATTTGTTACGATCAATGAAATAAATAAATGATGATAATGCGTTAACCACAGTCCGATTTTATTCAGGCATCTATTCCTTATTTACGCGAAGATCTCGAAGCCAGTTTCCCAAGATTCCGTAAGAGTTTCGATTTTGATTACTTCGCGTTTTCCACGTTTAATTGACAAAATTAACTTTCGTATCTACAGGAAACACATTTTTGATATCGAAATTTCTACCAAGGACATCGATGGATATCGAACAAGGACGAGAAACGTTCATACTTGGGGGCTATCGGCTCGTCTGCGTGGCTGAATGGGTATTGGCAATGCTGATGCTCATTAGAATTATTGTTCAATAATGCAAATCAGACACAGCTGCTTTGCGCGCTAATTAGGTCCACGGGGGACGGAGGGTGTCCATTGACTTCGAAGTAACAAATCCCTTTGATGGGCGGCTGAATCCTCTTAATGGTCATGCCGCCGGCCATTGTTAATAACCAATCAGAAATGGTCCGTGGATGGAGTGCGTTGCTCCATTAATTATTAATCAGTTCGAGATTCGTGCACAACATCGAGCTCAACGAGCTGGACCCCCATCGTACATCTATGTTTATTGTTACAAACAACATTTTATAAGTTGCACGCGAAACAACGAACGTGTTCGCACCTGGTTTAGGATAATTCATAAAAGAATGCAAAAAGGTATTGTTGGTTCGGTGATTTCCAAGGGATGCACTGAATTTCATGTAAATGCGGCAAAGCTGGCAAGTTCCCTATATGGAAATCAGAATAGAAACAAAATATTATTCAGCGTTCGCTTTTTAAAAAATCGTCCAAGAAAACCTCGCTGTACGCGTACTGTCTTATAAAACGCTACCCCTAGGAATTAATTCGATAAATTCAAAGGACCCTCAGTATTCGATACTACAGAAAAGGTAATAAATAAAAAAAAGGAAAGGAAAGAAAAGTGAATAAAATTATAAATATACGTTTATTTGATAAAACTAAAACGGACACAAAATAACAAACTACGTCTATGCTTCGCAAACTCGATCGAGTGGAACCCGAAAAGATAAAACACGTGGCCCCACTCAACCGATTCCTTCACACACACGCATGCACGCACATTTACGCCCAGCAAACACCAAACGTACCATCTTACAAAACTAACCCTTAAATCTATACATTAACACAATATTAATACTCAATACTCAACTATTTCATAGTACTCAATACTCGCCAAATTTTCCCACGAACTTCTTCTCAACCGGTCTCTAAGGGCGAGGAGTGGAAAAAATTAAAGGACTGTCTCAGCGTGGTAAATACACCGCGTTTCCCTCTTCAAGGGTGCTGGATTCCTCTGTTCCTCCTCCTCGTCGCCCTGCACACACATACATTTCCGTCTCCCACCTCCATGACGGACCCTCGTCGTCGCCGCCACCGGGGCGAGGGTACAAAAATACCGTGAATCCTCGCCGGCACGCGAAGACAAGGAGTCGTAGAAGGGGAAGAGATCCGTCGACGACGACACCGACGGTCGGTGTCAGTGGAGTAGGTGGCGGAGGAGGAAGCGTGGCGGAGGCGGACGTAGGAGACGACCGAGAGCGAGACAGCGAGAATTACAGAGTGAACCGCGGTAGTGGTCGCCCTCCTGCCTTTCGTTTCCCCGTCGCTGAAGCAGTGCTCCAGACAAACTCCGACCTGCTGGTAGAACGCCGTCGCGACGTCTCGGGCCTAGCCTCCTCCTCCTCGGCTTCTAGCTGCAAATCGCGCGTTCTTCTGGAAGAAGCGGCCCCAACGTTCCTCGAGCGTCGCAACTTGGCTTCGTCGGATGGTCGAAATATAGTTCCGTCTAGCGACGATCCGTTGTTAAAGCGTAACATCTGCTCCTCCTCGAGTGGCACACCAGAAACTTGCCAACGTGTCCTGCAGGAGGTCTTGAAGTGCTTCTAGTCCAAATTTCCTCGAGACTCGTCCTCCTGAAGGTCGAGTGGAAGCCAACTGGAGAACTTTCTCCCTTGCCGCGTCGGGGAAACTGTTCTCCGGTGTCAGACGACGCATTGTTCCGGTTCAGAGTTTCGGTTCAGTTTGCGTGATCCTTGTGTGTAGGGTGCTCTGGATCTGTTTTCTCGTCGTAAAGTGATCCTGTTTTCCCTGTTGGTCGGGAGTACTCCATGAAACTTTGACGTTGAACGACACAGTCTTGTCTCTGTTTCGTTCAGTTGCATGGTCGAAGAGGCGGACGAAGGATTCGCGAGTGGTTTCGAAAAATTGTAAAGTGGACACAAAGAAAAGGAGGGTGCCGGGAACGAACAGTTTCGGGGGAAGTTGGTCGACTCGGTGCCGGAAGAGGAAGCGAAGCCGTGCTGATTGGTCCACGGGCCGACTGTCAGCGATTCGAATTCCACCGGGGGAACTTCGCATTCCTCCGCTCGCGTTCTCCAGCTTCTCCCTTCCTCAACGTGGTCGGTGCTATTATTGCAGTGCCGCCTAAATATAGGCGAGGGCGCACGCTTGACGCAAATCGAAAACAGAACCTGTAAACGTACGTTCGCCTTTTTATTTCGCCTCGGACAAGCGTCCCCGCACACGCTACCGTCACTTTTGTTTCCCTGCCAGTGCTACCTGATACGAACAACGCGATGAAGGAGTCGATACACTGGATACTGGTCTCCTTGTGCATCCTAGGTAAGTGCAGTCTATTTTTCTGTTTAAAATTTTTGAAACGAAAAGAAGCTAAGAAAAAGATTCTGTTGAATTTTGTTGGTCTACTTGTAAGGACTGCGGGTGTTCATGCAAATTAATAACTAGAGATAAGTAATGTTTCGTTTCTAAACCTTAGATATTTCTTGTACATTGTGAACGCATCCAATATTATTCTGCATATTAAAATTTTTCATTAATACATAATAGACATCAACAGTTAGCTGACACACGCGAAATACGAGTGAAAATCACGATGAAAATTGTTTTTATTTTGGTAGCATTCACTGACGAACATTTAATTCGAGTTTTTAATGGGGAACGATGAAAGGATTAATGGAAAAATTATGTTTAAAGATTGACACGATAGGATCTTTATTACCGTGATTAAAATGCCAACTCTAACGAGGACAGACATGTTCTTTCATTCGAAATTAGCCATCGGGCCGTGTTTACCGAGGCGGCGTCTAAAAGGACCGCCGATATTTATTATTGGCTACGATCGTTCGCCTACGTTCGTAATGTATTATTGAAACGAAGGCTAGAGGCGTTCCCATTATGCCGTCAGTAAAGGTGACTTCATATGATCGATCGTGTGAAAGCAGGTTCTTTGGGTACTAAACCAAGACACAAAATGTTACATTTTGACCACCGTCGCCCCCTTCTGTTTATCACGTCCAGTAACGCGAAATTTTACTTCAATTCGCAACAAATATACCGGAAGCGATCTCGCGTACTTCATTTTTATTTCCAACGAGCGACACAATGATTATCGTGATTTATGTAACAATCTTCGTCATTCCACAGAGATATTATCGCGTTCTTGGTAACGATCTTAATAGCACCCCGGAAATATCTCGGATATCTCGAATAATATAGAAACTGACCTTTAAGAAAACTATTCACGTGAATCTCAATAGCCTCCGGAAACGAGGATTCCCGGTACAACTCAGACGCTTCGACAATGATGAAAATGTTACAATGGGAAGGCAATTACGATTACAATAATCTCGACTCGACGAAACGTCGCTTAGAAATGGGAACAATTGCGAGAGGTTCGGTGTGTTTCAATGGGAGGAAAATAACTTTTTGAAGGAAACTGAAGCATTTCAACCAGATGTAACGAATGCCAGAGAAAAATGAGTTTGGTGCTTACTTGTAACGCGTTAACGAATCTGATAAGCGTTGAACTTTCTGCAGAACTTTTTTAATGAAAGGATCCGTGTCCGTGGATGAACAGCACCTTTTCCGGTGAATTAAATGCAATTCATTAATTCGTAAAATCGGGTTACCGTTCCGTTGACGCCACGCGTCTCTCGGAAACTTTGCTTCTTCGCTGAAAGAGATTAAAAGAGATTGAGGGGACCAGTTCACGGAGCATCTTTCAAAAGTTGTGCGATGAAAACCTGTAATTTTTTTAATTGCACCCCGCACCTGGTAGCTTGCAGAGCAAAAAGTTTCGTGCTTCATGTTCACGTGCTGGGCGACACTGCGAATTGACAGAAGTCAACTGTGATGAATGGCAAAGCTGTGGGTTACTTCTGTAGAACTTCAAACCTCAAACCTACGATTTGCCGCGCATTTATAGCGAACAAAAATAAGAATGACAAAAGTGTAGAATTGCACAAGCAAAATACATTTGTAGGAGCTCCCAGCCAGCACCCTTCGATGAAGGTTGCAATAAATTATCGTGAAAAAAGATATCAACCCTTAACCGCTTGACATACAAATAAAACGAAATTTGATGCGTTCGAGAAATACTATTTCATTTGACTCAACCAAACAGTTACGTGCAAGCAGAATATTTTATTTTAAAATTTATTCTAAAAGGGTGGACGGGGGGGGATATTTTGACAACATTCTAATCAAAAGAGAATCAACGCACGAGTGAAATAATTGAATAATCTGATAATATACTGTACGGCGTTCACTCTAAACAGTTCTTGACGAGACAGACTCGTCAAAGTCCTACAGTGGCACATGAAATGAATTACAACGCCTAACTCGTCACTGTATTTCAAGGGGTTAACCGTGACCGACGAACAGAAAATGTTAAAGCTACGACTTTGCAAATTGCTTTTAATTCGCTTTAAAAAGATGTGAGAATTACTGTACAGCCGGATAATTTGATTCGCGTAATCATCATCGGGATCGCGTACGAATTCGCAAAAAAGATTAATATTTCACTTTAAATAGCACGTCATCTTCGTCGCTGAATTACCCGAGACTTGCCACCAAGCACGAATAAATTTCGCCGGCTAATTGCAAGAGCAAATGACACGAAGGCTAACACGCGGAAACTGCGCCGCGTGCACGTTATCGTCGGCTATGATAAGATCTGGCCTAAGATCCGTCGATTGAACTGTAGAAGACTTTATTGTGTGTTATTACAGGATGATTGAATGATAGATACACTGTGACAGATTGACTGTGATAGATACAATGTGATAGATTGACTGCGATAGATTGACTGCGATAGATCGAATGTATAACTGTGTATTCGCGCCCAAGAAGGTCCTGTATTTATATTCCCTGGACGCGTTGAAAGGGAGAAAATGTGGAGACATGGAAAGGACTCTGCGAGTGTTTTTTGGATTGTAACGAGACTGCAATCAAACGCCCGAGGTAATGAAGGTCGCCTGGCCGTTTGGGCCGAAGGATGGGCCGACGTTCAGGCCCTGTTGTAAAGCGTTTGATGCAGCCCCATAGAACACCCGCAGGGGTTCCATGTCACCACAGAACAAATGCAATCCGCTTTGTCAAATATTGACGTTGGATCGGATCGTCGTAATTATAGGAGGGAGCGGCGGGAATTAATAACATAAAAAAGAAACAGGCAACATAACACGTAAATTCCTTTATTCCTAAGCGGCCACGACCGCTCTTCTACATGGCTAAATAAAGACTCTTCCAATCTTTTCATTTGCCACGGCATCGAGAGAGGAAGATTTTTAATAACAATTGCCGATTGCCATTCTTTTCTTCAGGCGTTTCCGGTGGCCCGCGGACACAACTTCAGGGTGTCGGCGCATTCTCTTTTTCGGTGTCGCGTTCTCTTTTCGGCGCTGCTTCAAAGAACGCCTACATAACGTAAGATCTAATTGGAGGACGCGTTACTGCGATTTACTGGTCCCCAGACAACGAAAAACGGATGTTCCTGGCGTGAAAATAAAACGCAGTCAAAACCCCTGAAAGAGGATCTCGATGGAAGTTATAAAAACAACGGTGGTTTCCGCGATTTTTCAATTTCTCCAGGGATTCTGCTTGCATCCCTACCGTTCTCATAAAATTGTCATCCAATACGGATGTATCGTTGATTTTTAACTGTATTAATACGAGCAGATAGTTCCAACGGTATACCGCGAAAGAAACTTATTTGTTTCAGAGAAAGATAGAAAATATTGTGTCACCTGATAATTCGTTTACTGTGCAATGCTTAACACTATTCCTACCGACACTTCACGTATACCTATTCCTATCGCGATATTCCCACGTAAGACAGACTACAAATTTTTTTCAAAAAGGAAACAATGAAGAAAGAAGTGAATATTGAAAAATGTATTATACGTATATCTCAGGAAAAGTCTAAAGTTTAAAAACGATTCAATTACGTTGCATGTATGAAATTCGAATCGAAATTTTTAAAACTGTCATTTGACCGGTTGTGGTAAGAATAGTGTTAATAAGTCTGACAAAAATTGTATAAGATCGCAAAAACGGTGTGTCACAGTTTATGCACGCGATAGATTGCGCCACTGTTTTATTTAGCCGCGCTCAGAAAAGAGTTTAAAACTCAGAGAACGGTAACTCTCTTGTCCTCGATAAAAAAGAAAGACTGGCAGACCCATAAATCTGTAGGAAAACGGTAGGAAAAAAATTTGCGCCTCGTTAAACGATTCCTGGGCTGCGATTGCCGCAAGTGGTGCGAGGTTTACAAAAGAAAAAAAAAAAAAAAGAAACAGAGAAATACGGCAAGCGGAAGTGGTAGTAGTAGTGGCCATAGGAACCGTTCCACGTGGACGGACAAAAAATTCGATTCCGGAAGAGCTCTCGTCCAGTTTTCTGGTTGCTCGATGAATTTACGTCGACAATTTTTCGCGGCTTGTTAAATCGCGGCTTTACGATCGACGGAAGCGGCACCGGCGATCCTCTTTCTAGCGGGAACAAAAACAGAACGAGAAGAGATAGAAGGGTTGCGGTGGATAAACCAACCACCGGAAGCACGGTCCGTTCGCGCGAGAATCGAATTTTACGACAGTTAAGCCGTCGCTAATCCCCCTGTTCGGATTTTACCGGCGGAAAAACACGTTTTCGTTGCGACTTCGTGCCGCGACAATTAACGAATGTTTATTGGTCTCTGAGAAACAGAGGGTTGTTTTAATCCTCCCTGAATTATTAGCTCTGTTCGGTGACCTTTTCGTAATTCTAAGTATTTCACTCTTATTATTAGACTGTGGATCCTATATGCAGTAACGCTAAAACTACCAGAGCGGTCAAAATGATCAATTCCTAATTATTCATAGCAATCTTATAAATTTACTGTGGTAGACTTCTTAAAATTCACTATGATTTTCAGCATATAATATAATATGATTTTCAGGGTATAAATAAAAATTTGTTTTCTATATACTCGGTATTTTTTCATATTATTTTCAATTTGATCTCTTCTATACTTTAATTGTCGGTAGTTTTAGCATTAATAAGAAATCAAAAAGGTGCATAATACACACGATATTCAAAAGGTGAAACAAATTCCTATATAAATTTCATTATTTTATTGGTGTTTGCATAAAAGTTCGCAGTTTAGTTATCATATATTAAGTAAGGATCAGGCTGGGTTTATTCAAATTTTCAAATCAACAATTAAAAAAAAAAAAAGGTCACCGTTCGAACATACGATCGTTCTATTTATTTTTCCTCGATTTATGTGTTTCCTTTTTGCAAATGTAACATTACGTTCGTTTTCCGTGTTCCAATTAGAACACCAGATCGGATCGTGTTTCATCGCGAAATTGCACCGTTTGCCGCTTCTGCAAATGTCCCGTGCAAATCGCTTATGAAGCTGGCCCCTCGTCATCCGTCATACTTAACGTACCCACACGTGTGTCATTTTTTATTAACGGGAAAAACGCGACAAGTGTTTAACTACAGACACGTTACACGTGTGCTAGGTGTTAAATGGTTTCAATACTTCGTTGGACGTGTAAATATATTCCCATCCGTAACTCACCTAACTAATGTTTGTTAATCTTTAACAAAATGCTAACTGAATTATGCTTTTGGTAAAATTTAAGAAAACACTAATAATCATTATACCAATTATTATACTTAAATTATACCATTAATTATCGT
Organism: Tetrapedia diversipes; assembly: GCA_033822845.1. NCBI lineage: Eukaryota > Metazoa > Arthropoda > Insecta > Hymenoptera > Apidae > Tetrapedia > Tetrapedia diversipes. The sequence continues at coordinate 53,966 of JAOPTO010001984.1, read as the reverse complement.
TCATCAACAGCTTTATTTTATAATTATAACGCAAACTTTGTTTTTATTCCAAATTGATCGTTTCTAATGAATCAACACTCGTTAATTTAATTTTTTCTATACCATAAATTTATCCTTTTCGCGTGAAAAATGTCACTTCGAATGATAGAAAGTAACACGATTCGAGGTAATCGATAAGGGATCCGAAAACTTGTTCGCATGATCGTTTATCGTGATCCGATGATGTGTGCAAGCTTCGAGCATCGAAAGATGAAAAGTTTGTCTATAGATTGCATATGGCCGGAGGTTATTAGCCAGTTAAGTTCAATGTTACATCCTGTCTGAGTGTGATAGAAGGTCCCAGCACTCCTATCCCCCACCAGCCACCTTTTGACGTTGCTCAGATAATCCGTTATGATCACGTCACTTAATTCCGTCGATATTGTTGTTTTATCACCTCCGGGCCTGTCGAACAGCCAATAACAGGCGCGAAAAGATAGAAATATCCGTTGTCATCGTTTTAAATCATCGACCTCTCCAATTCACTCGCTCAACCGACGTCATCTCGAACGAGAATGTCAAGTGCATTAGTAACTATTTGATTTTACCAGCTGTGTAGATCATAGTCGTCATATCTCGACGTCTCTTTATCAAATCTGTTTATGAACAAATAGCTGACTAATTTAAACGAATTTATCTACCATACCTACGAATAACAAATTCAATCGAATACTTAGTGTTCGAATAATCATCTTCCTTTCACTATTGTAAATTACAACAAATTTTAAGATTATTCTTATTGGAGATTAAGGGTGAAAAAGGAAGAAATAACGATAACTTTCTTTTTAAGACTTAACTAAACTTTATTTCTAAAAGGAAGGTATGTCTTTTTGCACTCGATCTTTACATGGCAAGAGGCAAAACAAAACACAGTTTCTTTCGGGTCCTCTAATTCTTATATACAGCGTGGTATAAACACTTCGCCCGTTTCTAGAACCTCTTCAGCGCGCAGCTCGACTTCACATGTATATTTCTTCAAAGAGATTAATTTTTGTTTATTCGTTAGGACGTATTTTATTTCCAACGATTCTTTTAAGATTATTATGCTTTCGATTCAATTACAACTTTACGTCGGCGTGAATACACCGCATGGTAGGAGGGTAGAAAATCGAAATGAATGTGAAATTGAAAATTGTTGTTTAAAGAAAGTTCACGACCTACTTAACACTATTCCTACCGACGCTTCACGTATTCATTCACCTATTCCTACCGCGACATTCCCACGTAAGACAGACTACAAATTTTTCTCAAAAAATAAACAATGAAAAAAGAAGTGAATATTGAAAAATGTATTATACGTATATTTGAGAAAAAGTCTAAAGTTTAAAGGCGATTCAATTACGTTTCTATGAAATTGTAATCGAAATTTTAAAAACGGTCATTTGACCGGTTGTGGTAGGAATAGTGTTAACCCTTTGCACTCGGCTGTCCCCTCTCATGGGACATCGTAATCCTAGCATATGATAGTTTCGCAAATTTTCAGACGTTAGTTCAGACCCGAACGTTAAATAGTCGTATATGTAAATTTTAATATACGACTTAACTAAACTAAATGAAGTTTAATATACGTGAATCATAGTAAATATTTCGAATTTGAAAATTTTTGAAGTTAGTATCGTTAAACAATTAACGGTCACCTGTCGAGTGCAAAGGGTTAATTATGCACCCCGTGAGGAACTTTTACAAAAAAAAGATTCCGCGGTTAACTGGTTAATTTGCCACAAAATTGCGAGCACTGCAACACAATGAATTGTTACGCGCACGCGAGGATATAATTTCTTGGTTTTTCTTGAAATCTTCCCATTTACATTTAGACGCGGTCACGCTTACGGCATGGCGTGAGTCTGAAAGATAATTTAAGAACATTTTGTACGGACACTCGGATAAAAAAATGTATTCAGGAATTTCGATGTAAATTGTCGGTCAGCCAAGACAGATTAAATTTTAGTTCCCTTGAACCTCGCACCTTTCTCACCGATTAACGATTCATAAATTCGTGGAGGGCGTTACGCCAGCACTAATTTAAGAACGTCAACTCTGAGAAAGAATTTCGCGGGGGTCGATTTTGCAAAAATCCGTGGAAGAGCATTAGTACTCGGATTTATATTTATACGCGTCGTCATGCGTGTTCTCGAGAATGTTCAAAAAGCTTCGGAGACGTCAGGGAACAGATGCAGAGAGGACAATTCAGCGAGAAAATATTCTCAATTTTGTTCGAAGATTGCTCATAATCTCTGAAACATACTGGACGCAACCCTCCTTTTCAGTAATCTTTACAACTTCGTCTTTTAAGTACGCTTTTCGATGCTGAAATTTAGAACACGTTAGAGAAAAGGAATGGAAATTTGGAATGTACCGAGTTCGTCTAACATAAAACGCAAGTGTATACTTTCATATGATAAGTATATTATTATTGTTGTTAAAAATTGAATACAGACATACTACGAAGCAAAAATGATCCAGAAACCAGCTTTTTCTTAACGTACTTTCTCAAGGGCTTCTTCCAAGAACCTAAGCCACATCTGGCATTTTAGAAAGTTCGAAAACGTTGAGAAACAGAACAAAGGGGTTGAAGGACCCGGACGTGGTCGTAAGAATTTCGACCACCATGTTCTGCTTGTCTCGTGACAAAGCTCGCAAAGTACGGTCAGAATTATCCTCCTCGTGTTACATAACGGTAATATAGTAGGCACAAGGTACAAAATAAAATACGCGCTGCAGAAGACTTTTCTTTCTCAAATTGTTTATTTGATCCTTTGACTGCTAAAGGCGTAAATATACGCCTTCACAAGTCCATCAATATATACGAAAAGCGTAAATATACGTCCTCTGTATTTCTTTACTATAACACCTTTATTACTGTTTTACTAATTAATTCAACATAGAATTTATTGTCCTATGTAATATAGCAACTAAGTATGCCATTATTACTTTGTTATTATTATTTTTAATCCCTAAGAATGGTATCAAACTTCCGGGTACTGTTTTGGTCACTAGTCAGTGGACAACCAGTTGCAACGACTGACATACGAAAAACGCGCCGTCCATATTGATGGATTCGCCCGAGAGCGCGCAGCAGTCAAAGGGTTAATTGTCTGCCGTCAGCCCATGAAGACCCGGCAGGCCCCCGAAAACGCTCGGCGTCTCCCCGTTTTATCGTCGGTACGCAATCGTAACAAGGTGCCTTGTTTATGTGGCAATCGTTCCAAGACCACCGATATGCAATCGTAACGAGACACCCCTCTTATCGCCCAACTACGACGACCGTCCTAAAGATCGCCTATAGAAATGATAAAGCATCAAAGTATTATCTCACAAATAAGAGTTCATTTCATTTAGCAATATAAAACCCCATTCCCAATAATTGTCATACGATAAGATTAACACGAACGTTTGAAAGGTTCAACCCGAAATTTGTACTGTGCAACGCCAATGAATTCGAGATGCAGCATCGTAGAACGAGAAAGCGCGTTTATCAGATTCACGTCCATTTCACTTCACAGGATAAGATAAGCCGCCGAAATGAGATGGAATAATTCAACTGGTTTCGTGTACGATCCCCTTAATGCTCGACGCTATGCATCATGAAATGGGCATGAAATTTGTGCTCCATTACCTGTTAAGTCCATTTTCTAAAGTTACTACCTAAATCTTTCATCGTTCGTGTGCACGACCGACAAAAAAATTAGCAAGCACATTAAGCAAACCGCGAACACGCGAAGAACGGTTCGCGGGTAAACTCGGGTTAGCTTGAAATTTAAATGACCGAGCAACTTCTAAATATACCACGGGATCTTTTCAACCGGATGGAACGTCAAAAATTTCGCGCGGACACCCGGCCTCTGTGACGAAACAAGAACGACCAGAAACAGCATGAAATGAAACGAGCACCAGGCTCGATGTTACATTAGGTTAGGGCTTCGTTTAACACAGATTCTTGTTGTGAGAGATAAGCTACGAATAAAGATTTGTACATTGAACTTGATGAAATTGGTGAACGATAGGGAAAGATACCAAGTCGAATGACGAAATTTGAAATTAACCCTTTTCCAGCGATCTGAGAAATTTAGTACCCGAGGGAAATCCTTTATTGAAAATAGTATTTTAAAATTACTAAATAAAATACACTGTTATTTAAAATATTTTAATTCTTTATTATATGACACGAGGAAGATGCAGCTCTTGTCGAACTTCGCGAGCTTTGTGATTGATAAATGCAACGGTAAAAATTCCTACGAATCCATCCGGGTCCTTTAATCCCTTTGTTCTGTTTCTTAACGTTTTCTTACTTTCTAAATCGCCAGATGTGACTTAGAGTCTTAGAAGAAATCCTTCAGAAAGTACGTTTAGAGAAAGCTGTTTTTCGGTTAATTTTTGCTTCGTAATATTTCTGTATTCAATTTCTTCTTTGGAATGAAGAAAACAAAAATTGTAAACATTTCACTTAAAATTCACTTGTACAGTAGAGACTTCAATGAATAACAAAATTTTGCAGTCTATAAATATCTACAGAAGTATTCACCTAAAAGTGATTATCTTAAGAATTTTCATCGAATAAACAATCAGAATGTATCGAATGGCATAATGCATTAACTAAAGCAGTTATAACAAATTTCGCTCATGAACCTTGAATCGAATACGGTATGCAATCTGATAAATTTGTTAGGAGTTGCTCGCGAAAATTCGCAATATGTCGGATAATGCGAATAAATGATTGAAAATAAGGTGAAGACGCAAAGACAAGTGATGCAGATACCGCAGACAGACGGGACATAACATTCATTATGCTAAACCGAAACGTTGAATTCGATTGGCTGGTGGACCCATCCAAGAACAGATAGTTGGCCACGTTGCGTACTATAAATAACGGTAGTTTGCAAGCATGTTGGCGCTTGAAAGTTTCTCCTGTGGCGCCTCAGGTCAGACATGCACTTGACTCGACAGTGATTTCTCGTGACATAACACTCGCCACGTGTTCGATAAATTTAACCTTTGACTACTTTCCGATGACCAGAATCACAGCCTATTTTTATTTCGGATCTCGATCTCATCGATCCGAAGAAAATCGATGAATACAAACTGAGCAATTTAGAAAGTTACGATTTTGAAGATTAGAAAATTTTTTAATTCGCAAGTCTGAGGACTCTGAGTATTTTGAAAATTTGAAAATTAAGCAATTAAATATATCGTGATCATTGCGATGTATAATTTCAATGGAATAGCTCGATCATTCGATAACCTTACGATTATTATTTCATGATGTACGAAGCATATTGGTCTCAAAGATTTTGTTTCATAATATCGTTGAACTAGTTTACACCGTATATTTAGTGGCTTTAATAATGTAACTGTGTCATAATCATTAGCAGCTAAGAATTCACCACGTTGAAATTTAAAATTGTCGAGGTCAAATAAGCGCGTGTGGTTACATGTATTTTCTTTTTGTCCCTTCCTGTTTTCACAGCGGAAACACATTCGATAAACATTTAAATAAGCATGCGTACTGACAAAGGTCAGTCTGATGAGAGACCTTGGTTACGCTTCATGCTTGAAATGAAATACATAAAAGGACTTCTATACAGTGTGCATCGTACGCGCCCATAGCTTGCTCGTTCACGTCTTAAAGAATGTTTGATGTTGAAGCAAGCCATAAAATAGTGTAATTGTGATTAAATGCTTGATGAGCGATACAAATGACTTTGTTGTTGCATAATTGCTCCGTAAGTACTACCGTACTACCTCCGTAGTAGACGTTCATTAAGAGCGATTGAAGTCTAAATGATTCCTGTAACAATATAGTAGCTCCATTATGTCCTTAACCGGTTAATTGAAGCTTAAATGTTTCCTACGTGTATTAAATCAAATTAACATTATTTCTTTCCAATTATACGTAATCAAGGAATGCTAGATAAGTATCTAGTGAATGCAAAATTTAGTAAAACGGAATTTGAGCTCCACGTTTCAACTGTTTATCAACAATAGAAAGATTATGTGTCATGTTTGTTACTCTTACTATTTCCAGTGTACAAATACATACATACATACAGTCGTTCACTCGATACGCGCTCGTGGCTGTGAAGTAACGAATTTGTTAGTTCTGCGGCTGTTTACATGCAGATAGTTCGCTGAACGGGGTACAGACTTTGTACCGGAAAGCGGTGTTAGCCCAAACTGCAAAGCTGCTAGGAAGCTGGGCCAACTATGTATAGTAAACATAGCGGAAATTCCTTTAAAAACGTGAATCTCTTAGCCACACAGAGGCCCATGTATCTTATATTATAAATCTGGAAACAGGAAGCTTTAAAATGTAATATTTCTATGGAAATACTGAATCAGGACCATTTACGGTTGAATTAATGAAAAACTGTTAACCTATTAAGCACCGATCAATGGAACACGTTTCGTTTGTAATTATTTTTCACTTAATTTACATTATCGAAATTTGTTTATTATCATTATGTTTACGAAAAGGAATTCTCAAGATTCGCTCAATAATTTTCATATATTAAGAAATAAACGTCTCCAATGCAAATTGACTAAAGAAACTTGCAAATGAAATGTTGCATTGCCGAAACGTTCGTTCTTAACAGGTTAATCTCTAATTTTAAACGTGCTTGCAACGCTCGGTATAAGTTCGAGAAAATGGTATTCTAATGGGGATTTGATTATTTGTTTTTTCTTTTTTGTACCGTTGAAACGAAACGTTGCTACAAATCTTCGTGTGGTATTCAACACAGTGCTATTCGGAACACCAGACAGGCTGATCCGAAACAATTATTTCGGACAGAAATAGTGTTGCCTATTTTTACTTACGAATCTCGTAGAACATACTACCACGTCAAAATAATATTTATGCCACGAGGAAATACCCGAAATACCTGAAGAGAATTTTGTTCACCTTGCAATACACACATCCTACCATTATGTAATTAATCCTTTTCATTGGATTCATCTCTGTGCCATCCTCATAATGAATCCCTACAATAATCGATATAATTCTCTTGAATTTGTAATGATAGAATGAACAATTTTGCTTCGCAATACGTAAATACTTCTTTAACATAATTACAAATAACCAATATCAAAGACACAGGCAGGTCTCGATTAATGTGAATTCAAATGGTACGATATTCTATTAAATGCAAATTGTTAAACGATACGTGGTAGCGTTTAATGTGATTGAAATTTCAATTACATAACGAGAGAAGAATGTAATAGAATTTGTTAATCATATGAAAACATATGTTTAAGAGCTTTTATTACATATGTACGTAGTGCATACGATATTTTAAGTATTCAACTAGTGCGAGTTGAAATAATGGAATTTATTATTCGAACTAATCGAAACTTACCTGTATTTCAATAATTCTTCCACAATCAACTCTAAACTATAATAAACTGAAAAATCATAATATGATATCGTTAATTTGCAATAGTTTTCCAGCATTACTGCCAATCTTAACCTAAATCCTAGCACCACTAAATTGATCACATTACGGCAACTCAACCTATCAACCTGTCGCTGTCCATAAACACTGCGAAATTCCCCCTCCAAAAAAAAAAGCACGTGGAACAGCGAAATCGCAGGAAAAAAGCGAACGATCGACGCTAAAACCGAGAGGGGGAGGAAATAAAAGGAGAGGGTGGATGGCGGTATCGGAAAATAAGAGCAAACTGTGAGCAGGGCCTCAGCGCTCGAAAGGAGCAAGAGAGCGAGGAACGGAACCGTTTTAAATCTGCGAAAAATCCAAAACTTGCTCCTCCCCGCCGTCAAACATTATTTTCACGTTAATGAGGGGCAAATTATCGGAAAAGAAGCCTGCTTACGTAACAGGCTTTCATAGGGGCACGGAGGTTCCCAGGACCGCTTTTTCTCTTTGTCGCACGTTTCACCGTCCGTGCATCGACTTTCTCTTTCCGGTACGCCACCTCAAAATCCGATAAACGTGAACTCTGTTTATGGTTGTCGCGAAAACTGCGTGGCGTTGTTACTGCTTACGTGGACGGTCCCTTAACGCGGAGTCGAGAGGAGATAAAACGTCAGGGCGACGCGATATCGGATGTGCGGCCCTGATCGATTATCCGCGCCCCATCTCTTATAGCTTCATCCCTTTCGCCGTCCAACCGATAGGCTCTCCGTGGACCAACTTTAATTCGGTGTTAAACTGTTCGATTCTCGTGATTTTTCAACGATCCACGATGTGAATCGTTCGAGCGTGAAAGATGGATCAGAAACTGCTCGAGAGGTCGGGAATTTGAGAGATGATGAGGATTAAAGAAAGGGGAGGGTAAAGTTTGAAACGTAGAAAAGTTGAAGACGGAAGTTGGATGTTCGAAGCATTGGAGGAATGAGAGAGGTGGAGGGTTGGAAATGGGGGTGGGAAATTGAATGGCTAAAAATTGACGTTTATTGTATTGGAAATTTCGATCATTTGAAATCATACAAAGATAGAGTATCGACAAACTTTTTAAATGTCGGAATGATAAGATATTTCAATGATAATAAACCGATAAAGGGATAGAGATAAAAATTAAGCTTCTGATAAAGAGAAAGATCTTAACTTTCACTGATAAACGATGACTTTAGAATTGAAATTTTTTCAAGGATATGCAAGTTAGTTTCTGAATATCAATAATTGACTGGCATGCCAATGAATAAATTCACACGAATGCCTTGTTTATCTGAACTGACTAGACTTGTTGAACGAGTGTATCATATACATATATGAGCACCTATAATGTACGGTTGCGGAGTACGTTCGTACTCTTTCACATTTCTGCAATCCTATGAACCGAGTGGCGCCATGTGGTCAAATGAGAAAGCAAACGGAGCAGATAGATAACATAAGAAACTCACTTGCAGGAGTTTGGGAGGGAGGAGAGGAGACTTCCCACGAACGATAAGGGAAAAGCCGATGCACGATGAATGCAAGCCCAAAAGCAATTGTCTAACTGTGATACGATACCTCGAGAAAAACCTGGTTCCCACAGTAATGGGTCCCTACTTCCGTAAGGGAGCAAGAGAAATAAAGAGTATGGAAAGAAGGTGATAAGACTTGATATCGCAAAGAATCACACGACAGAACACTTTCACACCACACTAGACACGACTCGCACACTAACCACTTGTACTCGCTAGAACAGGACTAAAGACAGGAGCAACACAGACTTAACGTACTTATTCTAGAAATACCAACAAAAGACGGCAACGAGACTTGCACAATCCGATACACTAGGAACTAAGCAATATTTATATGTATTAATGTTTTTATGTATTATATTTTTTGTACTATAATAGTTTAAGAAAAGTTGTATGCAGATATAAGACTAGTTTAAAACAAACCTGTAACAGTTCCTAAGTAATGTTAATATTTGTAAAAGTTTGGTGAAACGGACCTTTCGATCCAGACATATAATAAAGATAGATTAAAGATTAAAGAAATAGCAAACGAATCAAGTGGGGGGTGAAACGGATGACACACCTTGAAAGGCAAATAATTTAATTCTGAAGCCTTTATAAAAGGTTGCTTATGATTTCAAAATGTTATAATCCAAAAATTAATTTCAGTTTTCTAACTTTTTATTTATCGTATGATGGATTTTGTTAATCTAAATATTGGAGTATATGTAGTATAAAGATCAGTGGTTCAACAACTGGGGGCGTAGCTCAGATGGTAGAGCGCTCGCTTAGCATGCGAGAGGTACCGGGATCGATACCCGGCGCCTCCAAAACGACATTTTTTGTTTTAATTTTATTTTTTTTTTATTGTAATCTATTCTTTCAATGTAGCTTATTTTTTTTACACTGAATGTAAAAAACAAAAAATACAAATGTACACATATTTGCAATACTTCTTTTATACTACATTTTTATCATAATCCTTTTCCGTACCATATTCACATCGATCTTTATTACCATTTTTATTCAATCAATTGATATTAAGAAACTATATAAACTATATTTGTAAATTTTTCTGTGCTAGATACGACGAATAGAAAGTGTTGAATGAGACGATTGACTCGTGTTAAATCAGAACTGACCAACGTATGGAATGGCAATTTCATGGTAGCGTAGTGTATCGTACGTGTGAACATGCGAGCGTATAGAGTCAGGTATAACGTTTAGGTGTTCTCCACGGCAGTGTCCTAAGCTCGTTTAGCTCCTCTGACCACCTCCTCGCCTAACCTGTTCCTCGGTTAATTCTAAACCATGATTTACCAACAACTGGCAGAAAGAGACTAGTACTAGTTCGTCGTCCACACGTCCATCCTAATCGCTTTTCTAATCACCGCCACGCTCTCAGCCACGTTTCGTGACCAGGCGCTCCGAAACCTGTTCTTATACTTGCACACCAGCGTATCTCATACATGCTATTACATGCGGATGATCTTGCTTCTCTAGGTTGCAAATCGAGTCGTCGTCCCTATAGTAATATTAATTGCAATAATCCATTTGTAAGCGAATTTATTTTGTTCTGCCACAAAATCAACCACAATCTGCTCAACCCTGTACAAATATTAATTTTATTTTTTGTTCCCTATTATTTGATGTTAACATAATGATGTGTAAATGTGTTGATGCAGTTTTTAGATAACTGCGATACTTGAGTACATTCGTTAAAATTGAAGCACGTAGTTTTCTCTGAATTCATCTTTCACCCTCGCATTGAATATCACAGCGAAAGGATACTACACAGTTTCATACAGCAATGCATCATCCACCCTCGCAGGTTTCTGTGATCCTGGTTCCTACCCCGATCTGCGTTCTCAGAGCCATTGTTTGGACGCGGTCAAGCGTCCTTTTCAAAGCATTCCGCGTGACCACCAGTGTACCCAGACACGTACAATGCTTCGTACAATATGTACTTCGTTTCTTACAATATCCTTCGTCCCACTCATCTCGATTTAATCTCTGATTAGGAAAAATGTGTATTCGCGAATAAATATGTACAAACATTTCAAAATAATTTCCAATATCGTTTGCCTTGTTTAAAAAATGCACTTTATAGCACATTTGAAAACTCAACTGTTTGTCAGGATAGCCAATTAAATAAAAAAAAAAAAATGGATATTGTTATCATTGACTTATTGTATAAACCGTTATAATATTTCAATAATTCAATCACACGTTATTGATTTATTTCAAAATAGGATGAAATAAAAATTTGGCATCTAGTAGGTCAATACGAGTAGGGGAATGCCGGTCAACCCCTTCGTTTGGCCCGGTTAGGGCTAAAGAGGGTCATAGTGAAAGAAAAAACATCATCACTGGCACATCGTGCTCAACCCCTTCTCGCCTCGTGTTCTCCTGCTGCTCCGCATGTTTTTTCTTTGTTCAACGTTTCAAAATTTACCACCCTTTATCGTAGCCGTACGTAAACGCGTCACGTGCACACGAACAAGCGTATTTCCCTTCGACCAGGGGACATACTCACCCTGCGGGGCTACGTGCCTCCGGTGCCACAAAGGAACGCTGAACACGTCCTGCAATCCTAATAATGCGTGTGTAGATAAGGTGACGTAATGTGCGTGCCACGTGTACCCGGCCGTGAATGGAAACGTGTTTCCAGACATGCGTGTGGCCAATCGTTTGCTACGAATACTATGACTGAAATTTACAATCACTCAAACTTTATCAAATATCGCAACTGAACGGATTTATTATTTTTCGAATTATAGGTTTCAATCGATACAAAATGAACAAATTGCAGTACTTTACTAACAATAATTGTCTCCGGTGACATCTTCAAAGTTAATTGCTTCACAGAATCTTTCTCATAGAATCTGCTGTTGTATATTCAGCTTCAAAACGACCGATGGAATCTGTGCTTCAAAATTAACTTTACTAGCTGACAAAAAGTTTGCACGTGTAGTTATGAAGTCGTAGCAGAAATCAATTCGAAGGGGGGGGGGATATTTAATGTTCTTCTCGCACGCGAGAGGAAATGCTCCGCGGAAACGGATGTTGCATGACGTATCAGGAGGATGCTCGTTGTTTATGCGTCCCTTGCACAATTGGACCGCAGTCAGGCTTTGGCCCCGCCACCAAAAAAGAGTAAAGGAGGAGCCACGGGAGCATGCCGGAGATCATGCTTCCCCGATAACTCACGTTCGTGCAGCAGTGCGTGAGCCTAACCAGTCTGCAAAGCATGGCGAAGTTACGGTGGTGCCGCATATAGGCGTACAGTTGCTGGCAGAAAGCTCCGAAACCGGATTAATCAACGAATCAATGCGTTGACTCGTGTTCTCATTGCTGCAAAATTTCGATAGCCAGATGGCAGCTGGCAAAAGACAAATGCCGAAGTCGTGATGAATGTTTGTGGATGAAATGTCGAATAAACATTAGATAAATAAATTCGAGTATTATCGTTTAAATATTTCAAGTGTTTATAATGATTACTATGGGCAACTGTAACGTAGAAATTCTTATGGGGTACTGTACACAATAAAGTGTGCGTGCATGCGTCCCCTGGATGAGTATATTTGTGTGTGGAACACATAAGAAGTGGTCAGGCCCTTTGCACACTCCCTATGGGGGCTGATTCCTTGGTAAAGCCACGCATTGCCCCTCAGGCCCTTCAATCCTTTCTGTCCCTAAAATACTTGAATACTCCGTTCAGCTGCAACGCTCCAAGTACAACCGTATCAATTTTCTTCTTTTGCAAACAATCAGGTTAAAAATTACAAGCCGACAGAATATAATATTTCATCCGGAACACATGTATTAGCTTTCAAACGTAAGAAAATTAAATCAATAATAATAATATTGTATTGTAATATGATAATAAGCTACTTATTAAAAAAAAAATTAATAGTACTGTTTAAGTCTGTTGGAAATAATTTGTAATGTTTCAAAGTATGCCAAATAAATATGCATAAACATGATACGTTTGAACAACTGTTTTGACTTGGTTCGACAAAACATGTCTACGTCGAAGAAACGTTCCCAATCGAATCTGTATTAAAAAACATGATTGTTACGACCCGTTCATTCGTTCCAACCACGACCATTCATTCGATTTTGCCCGCGTCGACCGCAATACTACTCCCACGCCTCAATCTCCTTTGCTTGATGCTTTCCTGATAAAAATTCTCGTTCTCTATTGTTCCACCCTAATTAATGTCCGCAATAACGGTCTACGCCCCTCGTTGTACCAGACATGCGCGTCTTTGCTTCTCATGCGTTCCTGCTACCGCGCGCTGTCACTTATCCAATATCTGTGAGCAAAAAATGGTCATTGACAACGGGTGGAGCAAGATGAATGGGTTCCATCGTAGTACGCGCATGTATGCACACGTAGCGACATACACACGTGCGCGAAACCAAGTTCGTTGCAACGAGAAACGAATTTTTAAGAAACCGTGCGATATATCAAATGCTAATTGACGAAACACAAGAAAAGTGAAAGGTAATCGTTATTAACAATAATCTGCAATAATAGGAACCAGGCATAACTTTATTTATTTCGGTTTTAATATCATTTCAAACATCACGGAGAATATTGCTATTGTTGTTGTTTAAGCATAATATTAAATGTTTAATGTGATTTATAAACGTTACAATTGCAAATCGAACGAACATTAAACGAGGAGTTATTATCATGAAATACAGGTTTCCTTGTTCATGAATGAGTACTACTGATAAACTGCATTATCAAGTGTGTAAGGCTAACGACAGCGCATCGAATAATCATGTCGCCCCAATAATCGAGCTTTTTTTTTTAAATACAAAATGTCGCATCGCGTATCAGGTTTGCACGCGCCGAGTAAGTGAACTTTACAAATGTAACGCGGCCAGCTTATCGGTAATGCATCGCTGTACCTTCTGTTTCCCTGTGTAATTGCAAACTTTACTTTGTTTACAACGATTTGTTGCAAACCTCGTTGCCAAGCATACAAAACTACAACAGACTACCTATACAGACCTATTTTCCTTGAAAAATTTTACGAAACACTTTCATCGAAATCTCTCCCTACCATTTTTGTTAATTATACAGTCTCAATATTTACAAATATTCATTTTGCGATAAAAAAAATGTAATTGTACAAAACACCTAGAAAGTATCCGATGCAAAAAGGTATAATTAACGATGATATAAAAAGATTCGATGAATAAAATAAATTATAAAAAACTTTGTTCATTGACTTTTTAAACGGTGTAAGTTGATGACACGTTGAATATTTAAAAGTTTCTTCAATCATGTAAGTTCATCACCGATTGAACTCGCGGTCAGATTCATTCCTCAGAACTCCTAAGTTCCTAGTAATGGCGTGTCTCGTTTGTTCTAACCCATTTCTTTCCACGAACATGCCAGTCCCTCTTCCGGTTCTTTCTACCTCCTCTTCGTCGTCTGCTTTCGTTCGGAGGTGGACCCGCCCCTCCATGCACGGGAGGTCATGATCAAACATTAATCCATTGGAGAAGGCCAGAACAAACTACCGCATTGTTGATACTTCTCTAATATCATGGTATCGCGTACAGGCCACCTCCTCATGTTTAATCTGTTTGGCAGATCTCGTTCGTTTTTTTAGAATCAAAGGAGCGTTTAATCATGATTATTTTCGAGGTTTTAGGTTATTCTTCACAGCGTGACCGACTTAACACTGTTTTTCTTGGATCTTCTGTAACAGTGATGTTAGGGGATTTTGCTGATAATTCCATATTTATGCAAAATTATTTTTATCAGAAAAAAACGAACCTAGTCTGTTCTTTATGCACCCACCTAAGCGTATCTTGGAAACTATTTTGGGTGTAAGGAAAATTGACAAGACGATGTACTGGTTCTACGATGAACTTCATTATGCGTAACGTACACGTCGCACGTTTTCGCGTCAATTACACAAGCTCGAGTGACCCCTCCTTCCAAAATCCTACGTCCTACGTACTTGACGAACAAAGAACATTTCTCGGAACGAAGCGAAAGGTTCGGGTCGTTGCGACAGTGTGTCACCGGAGGGTACGTGAGACTACGCGAGATAAAAACCACATGGCCTTTACACCATCGATTCTTTTCGACCCTGGTGGTCCTTAAGGACCGTGAAATCTCTCGCGTCGCCACGCTATATTTTGTCATTTATTACATGGAACGTTAGTTAAACACACATAAACTTCTAACTCTTAAGATTAGATTTCAGTGTAGTTCGCATTCTAGTTATAAAATTATAAGAACAATTTTCGTATTTTTCTCTTTAATAACTTTGTGTTAAAATTTAGATAAAATAACGTAGAAAATAAAGTAATCTAAATTAAATGGAACAATTGTCTGCTGTTATGATAAAATATCGTAACTGCCACAAAGTACTGCTGACGCCATCGCGCATAGGAAATACACAAATACAGCCAAAAACCAGACACCTTACCGCCTGAATAAGGTTTCACCCCTCTTTTCCACCACACGGACAAACCACTTGTGGACGCCCCTAATAACCAGAAGCCAGCTGTGCGAAACCCCTGCAGAGAAACAGGGTATGCGAACGGCAACCAATCGATGACTGTGTCGTGACTCGTTTAATGAATGACGCAAACAGCAACCCTCCTCTTCGAGGGTTGAAAACTACCCCCTGCGGCCTCGTGTTATCCTGCTACCGAACCGCCCTTGTTTTCCAATAAGTACAAAGTGTGCAACTTGGTTAACGAACGAATATTCTTGCCATCCTTGAGAAAGGGTGCTAACTCGTCTCTGACGATCAACCCATTGGAAACCGATAAGACGTATGCATCCGTATTATCGGGAATATCGGCTGCACCTTCTGGGAACCATAACATCCTGCTCCGTTTCCGGTCGAGTTTCCACCGAACTTGCGAGTGGTCGCGTTCGATTTATCGATTCCGCCGGTAGTCGACTGCGGAGGGAACGGAAACCTCTAGTACATGTATGCAACCCCGTTCCACGAACCAATCGGGAATTCCTATTCCCGATCGTCGAGCACCCTGTATTTATTGGCTATCGAACTCGTCGATACGCACCCCCGTGCGGTTGATGAGCTCTCGATACCTCAAGTTCTACCAAGATTGCTGACCTGCCGCCGTTTATCTTACGTAGATGACGTCTTGAGCTGACCAAACGTGAAATGCGAGGCGAACGAAGGGAAATACGGAAAGGAATAGATAATTGGTGCTTTTTTTTAATAACTTTTTATCCTGAAAGGGGAGGAAGGTAAGATGAGGGTGGTAGCGATGTGCGAAGTAGTCTGTCTTAAATCTTAAATTTAATTACCGTTTTCTTGTTGGGGTTCTGAATAAATAATCTAGGGACAGTGTTAGGGGAAAAATAAGATTTTTTTAAATTATTTTTCACTTTTTCATGTTGTGTATAATGTACCTTCTTCAAATGTGGCTTCATTAAGTACAATTTACGAGCTAGTGTATTAATGCAAAATAAGTGGAAGATTACGGAAGCATCGAGTATCAATTTGTTAAGTTACGGCGGTTTTAAACAATATCCAGATATCGTTATTCAAGAACCATTACTCCTATTAATAGTTCTGTAATCCTGTTCAGAAGGTAATGCCATCGGCAAACCTCCTTGTCGTATAGTTTCTGATAATCTTCAACCTCTTCTCTTACGCTTTCCAATTGATTAATAGGGGATTAGCAATTTCATTATCTTCTTAATTGCTTGAAATAAAAAGTTATAAATACATGCTTATTACATAAGTACTCTCTATATGAATGAAATGGGATCGTTCATAACCCGCAATAAAATCATAAGAAAAGTATGATAAACAAAGAAATTTGCATTTCAAAACAAAACTGAAGGCTTAACAAATAGAAAAACAAATGTTAAAGAAAATCTTCAATTGCCATTTCTTCAAATATCCTCTGCCATTGAATTCAATTCCAATAGCTTAAAGAAAAGAAAAGAAAACTTTATGTATATAAATGATGATAATAATAATATTAATAATAATAGCAATAATAATAATAATTTTCACTCAAGAAATAGAATAGCAACGCATAAATGTATCGAGATACACATTAAGGATATAAAAAACAAAAGTGAAATATCCGAATGGGTCGAAACTGACCCGAACACCGGCATCCAAGGATTAAACCAGTAATATCGACCTACAATTCCGACCTCCATATTTACGCTTAACCGCAAGCATGGCGCTACGCCGCTGGCCAGCGGAAACACAAACCTCTCTCCGAACCGCAGGGTGGTTTTACCCCCCCATGACGAGACGCATGACTGCTGCGGGTTTCCCCTTCCAGCGACTCACAGGAAAGGTGAGCTCCGTTGGCGGATGATCGCCTGGCAGGGTGGCGGGCAACGGCGACGCTTCGTCCCTCGAAAGGAGCCGATAAAAACCTCCGGAGCATCTTTTTCTCGAGCCGACGTTCGACAGGTGAACGCCTGGAGACAGGCCGGGGACCTTGGACAGAAGGATCGGCCACTTAAGCAGCCGGCCGTCTCACTACGGCCAGGATCGTATGGTGAACGAGAGGGTTGCGTACGGCGGCGGGGTGTCGCGGATCGGCCGCGCAATTTATGATGTCTTTTTACGTACGCTTCCTTCTTCGTTTTTCCTTGAGCCTTTTTTTTCGCGTTCCCTTCGACGCCGCGAACGTGTGCACGCACACAAATCCCCGGTTATCGATCTCTGCCGATGATGGCTGACAGCGCCACCGCCAGCCACCCCCGTCGCGCGCATATCTCCACGTGCATACACACCAGCGCAACCACCGTGTTTCGACAACGCCATCGTGGATTTCTTGTGAAATTCATACACCACGCTTGGGCATCGGTTTGTTTTCTATTCACCTCCTCACATTTTAAATTTGTTAATGATATGAGGGTGGAATATAGAATTGGAAATGTATTCGACGACGGTAATGGTGGATTAGAGTTGAATAAAGTTGAAAATATATTTGATACGACTAATGGTATAGGGGTAGAGAAAATGTGTCAGGCTTTAGGAAAGATACTTTTAGTTTTTGGGAAGCTAAAAGATGTGCAAATTGAATACAAAGCATTTCTATGCCTTCCATATTTATTCAGAGCAATTTTGTTACAATATTCAATCACAGTTATATCATATTGATTAATAAGAGCAATTAATAACGTATGAAACGTATACACATGTTCATAACTCGTTGGATTTAACTTTTAACCAACATACATACATTTCATTGCGTAGAAACGAATTACATGATCGAAGAAGGAACTATTTGAAGGGATGAAAGGTCAAAGACACCGAGACAGAAAATCAACCCTTCGGAGACGTCATCCCAATTTTATTCTGTTCTCCTGTTGTAAAAAGCCTCGAGCCATCCCAAATCGAAACCCATTCGACCACGAAGCCGATATACATCCCTGTTATGGCTAAACTAAATGGGATGCCCACGATTTTTCAAGCGACCGATACTTCCTCAATCACATAAACCGCTAGTCCAACATTCCTTGTTTCGTCTGCCGACGAACATGTCCATCCGATGAGACAACGGCGAGAAGAACATCGTTTGCTCAAGGGCAATCGAACAAGACCGCCTGATACTTTTGTATTCACTTACATTCGTCGAGCAAACGAGAAACGAAAACAAAGAGGTTGCAGAGCGAATGAGTTAAGAGAGGTAGCACACGTGAAAACGTGGAACAAGAAGTCAGAGGACATGAGAGAAGTGGTCCAGCTGTACGAGATGAAATGTTTGATACGCGTTATAAGAACCTGATACATAGAAGCTCAAGATCATTTCGACAACGTTCTCGATTGAGACGTAACGAGACGCAACGTAAGTGATTGACATTTCAAGTTAATAGAGAAAAAATTATTCATTTGAATTGTAGGATTAACTGACCGAGGATTATGTATAAACTACTTTCGGAATTCTTTCTAAGATCACGATCACGACTATGACAACGAGCTGATATCTCTCGCAAGGCTTCCTATTTATTTGTCTCTGATCTGATAGGCGGTTCCTGTCTTTGCCAATCAGGACCTTCAAAAAATGCACGCCTCCGACGTCCCCATTCCGTGCAAACCTTGGTGACGCTTTTGTACCTAGGACATCTGCTGTCCCCATTTTCTTCGGTGATCAGGTTTATGGCGGTGACCCTTTATTGTTACAAATTGTTTGCGTTCTTTGAAGCAGCGCCGAAAAGAAAACGCGGCACCGAGAAAGAGAATGCGGCGACACCTTGAAGTTGCATCCGCGGGACGCCTAAAGAAAGGAATGGCAATCGGCATTTGTTATTAATTCCCGCCGCTCTCTCATATACAAATGACCTAGCGATCCGTAAATTGCTTACAGAATTAATATTTAGCAATGAAATAATATTAATGTTGCTTTTCTCAGTAAACTAATTTCATATTCATACAATTATCTTTTTCTTTTACAAGTAATATCAAGTTTCGAAGTTATAAATTTGTATTGCTAGGCTTTTAATACCCTCAGATTAATTATTAAATATTTACTTACATTAACTAGGAAACGCTTCTCTGAATCGGAAAACTTCTAAAAATATTTAAGCGACTGAAATTAGTGACACAGCCGTGAATTCTTGATAGATAAACCTATTATGTGTTTGAAGTAAACGATGAAATCATAGTGACAGTGAAGAGCTGTGTGCACACAACTGTAGGTGTAGATATAGATATGAAGCTTGAATTACTATAACTGTCAGTAAACCTCTTTAACTAAAATGTTACCCTACTACGATGGAAACACGAAAGTGAGAGCCGAACAAACGCGACAACATCGACCCAAAGCATTTCTACTGTACACCTAAAGGAAAACGTATTTTTTGTTGCATTTCCCGTTTTCTGACATTAATTTCATATATACCAGTTATTGCTTCACTTAGCAAGCGTACCATTAATAAGTTCCTCTGCAGTTATTCCTCGATAAGAAAATGGCTTCCATTGATGAGGCCTAATGCATTGAACTCATTAATGTAACGTTCATTAATTCTTTTCTTAAGGTGTTTAACGTTTAATGAGTTGATAATTATATACCAAATTATATACTCAGGATAAAAGATTAACGTTTTAATTTATACAATTACGTTTAATTAGAATTACAGGTAGTGCATCTTGAATTACTTCAAAGTACTCGTTGAAACGCGAGTCGCTCTACAATATCTTTTGTGATAATAAAAAAGAAATTACGATTACTAATTTCAGAATGAAAAGTAGTTTTCGCGAACCTACTTTTATTTACATTACATACTAGTATTATCAAATGTTTCATCTGTTGGATAATAATTGTTTAGGCGTACTGATACCCAACGCAATTTGTATCTTCTAACGGCTTGGTTGAATAATTGACAACACCTTTTTTTATATTATTAAATTTAATTCAAACTAGTGATACGATCAAGGGCCTGCAAGCAAATTTGGCCTGGTCGGATGCTTACAAGGTTCTGTTCGGTAAAAATGTTTATTATTGGTAGATATCTTGCGTGGCTGAATGTTTATAGATATCTTGCGTGGTCAAACGTTTATGTGATTTCTCGCGCGGTCGAATGTTTATGCGATCGAATGTTTAGAGACATCTCGAATGATTCTAGATATCTCGTTGATATCCTTAGCTTACAATCCCATCACTATCGAATGTTTGGAGACATCTCGAATGATCATAGATATCTCGCTGATACCCTTAGCTCACAGTACCACCATTGTCTTAATTCTTATTAACTAAGGACTGAACATTGTCTAACTTGTCAATGTTCATTTATCATTATAAAACGTCCATTTTTCATTCTATTCTATGTAAAGTCCAACATTAACTACTACATATTAATTAATTACTTATAAAACCGATAAGTTGAAAATATGATCATAAATAAACATGTCTGTGTGCAATGTAATTTATACTAGTAATTTATATAAAAATTTGTAACAAAGTCCATTTTATGTAAATAATAAAAGAATATTGAATGCACACGCAATTCTTATTATAAGAATTTTATTTGGCCGTTCAATAAATAACAGACAACGCGCGAAATCGTTAATCTAATTGCAATTAGCTATTTTATTCGTGCGACGCCATTATTATGATTGATTCGATAGGAAGTTGGTGGGGGAACGAAAGGGAAGTGGCAGAGAGCTTGAGTAAAATTGTGACTGGTCCAGAGGTCGTGTAAGATGAAATAAATACCAGCTATTCCTACATGAGAGCCGGATAAAAAGATGTTGAAGATCATCTCGAGAAACGGTCCACAGTCGCAGCATCTCGATCATCTATTCTCGCAGACTCGAGGTCATTCGATTGCTCCGTATCTCTCGATAAAATCGAATGATTTGTACCATCGGAGAAGGCGGCACGTAGATTTAAGTCTTGCAACACACTTTCTCGTTCTTCGTTCTGCCTGCCTTCTTAAGAAATCAATATTGCCGCAAGTGCAAACCGTAAAGCAGCAAAAGGTTATGATCTTGAAATATTATTATGTCAGATAAAAGTTATTCGTTTCTCGAATTTTATAAATAATCGTATGTCATACGCAACGATACACGGTACTGATAAAATAATAGAGACCAACATCTTGATGCAATTTCTCTAATTAATTTATTAATATACCAATATAACACAATCATACTGAAGTACGTAAAATATGTTGAAACGAAAATATTACTTACTCTCTCCGCGTAACAAATCCGTGTATGCGAATAAAAATGATTACCATTGACTTAAAACACAATGCTCTCTTATTCGCGATCAATTCTCGCTTCGCACGCTATTCTCTTCGTGCATTCATCGCCACGCATGAATGAAATCCGTTTACGCTACGCTACACACGCGCACGTGAATGGCCACGTGGACTCGTTGAGCGCCGGAGTATATCTCCTCGTTTATCTGAGAACCTGTTCCCAAGAGAAGCACAAAAGTGAGTGGTGAACAAATGGTAGACGAACGACGGCAACATGGTAACGGTAAGTGACGTTGGTCACTTCGTGGAACAGTCAAGATGGCGACTCGTTTTCTCTTCTTTCCCGTTTTCGCGGTGATTTCCTCCACTCTGATTCTCCCGGCATACCTACCACTATTGGCTGGCCACGTGACATTCTGGCTGCCGTTCGGTCCGCGAATGGTCGAGCAAGGGGAACAGTGGTTCTTGCTGCAGCATGCGAGCCTGATAACCACAGGACAGAAATGCGAGTGGTGAACCAATAGCGAAGAACGAGGCGAGACGAGAAGAACACAGAATGGTGCTCAGTGAATGGAAAGTAGGGAAGGTATAGTTTGATGATAATGTGGCTCTGGGATGTTGAGAGTGTATTGGTGCGACTTCTGTAGACATTAGCATAGCAAGTTTTAAGCTGTGTTGGTGCGACTCGTTTCGAAGCAAGTGCATCATACAGCTTCTGGGTGAAAGAATGTTTATTCTTTTCCGCGTTCAATTATAATCGTAAAGGATGGAAAAAATAATTTTTACCACAAGATTGTACGGAATAATGTCGTAGTATAATTATAATTATTAAATATATTCACGGTTTGATTATATTATAATGGGGTAACACTGAGAATGATAGATATTTATATGAAAGCATTCATGGCATCGCCTCTTTATACTTATTCTTCCAATAATCGTATTTATCTCTCATTAAATTCTTGTCCATCGTTAATTCTTGATTAATGTTAAGGTAATTATCGTCGTTCCCCATCGGTTCCCAGTTCACCGGGATATCCTCGTCCAATTTCAGCGTCGGATTTCTGAGAACGAGAACGAAATGCGTTTGTAGAAATTGGTTTAATTAAAAGTATTGAAACAAACAAAATTACGAACCCGTCTTTGGCAAAATTTGTCCAAAGTTTGGTCAAGATGTATGTCATCTTTTCTGCCGAGGAGCCTGGTTCGGGCAAATTCTTGAAAGCATTCGAATAAAACAGGTAACCTAATTCGTCGCCGTGTACAACACCTATTCGATATAAGTGAACAAATATTTTATATGACAGTAAAAACGTCTATAAAATTCTAACACATAATTTAAACGAAGAAAATGATCACCATTGCTAACGCCAAATAAACTTTTCATAAAACCAGTTGGCGCTTCGTAAGAAAACAGATACTCATAAATAGGGGATGAAATTCGATTCTTCATTATTTGAAGCGATAACAGTTCGCCGGCGTTAAAGAAAATGTCGCTTAACATCTGTAAAACGTAGATAAATTAAATATTAAAATAATAATGTGAATTGAAGTATACAGATGTTTTTGCAACGCTATGATGTTTTCGGTAAATTATAATTACCATGGTGTATTCGTTCAGATCCTCCTTCGACACTTGCTTGTCCCCAAAGTAGAATTTCTTCAAGCACTCTCCAGCTTCCCTCTTTGTATTCGAATCGGTGATATTCAAATCATCCGGTAAAAATTTATCTGGTTGTGAGTTCAGTACTTCGATACCATCGATCATTTCTACAAATTTCAAATGATACCTTAACTTTTAAATAATCAAACAAACATCAAGGTAAATCTCGAGTAATTGATTAAGAAGGATGACTTGTGGAAAATGAAGTATTGCATACGTTGCGCGAAAAATGTGCACTCATCAGCGTTGATTCCTGAGATTACAGGCACATCAGTGATCCTTCCAGATTTTAATAAGGTCCAAGGATCGGCTGGAAGGAACACTTCCTGTCCTAAATCAACTTCCACAGCTGGTACGAAAGCGTACAGGTGTCCGTTTAACGTGTTCTGTAATTGTGCAAAAATTAAAACAAATTAATTGCCATTTTCCTCTTTAACTGAAATATTAAAAACTTTATCAGAAAATAATTGAAAATATTAAACGATTAAAAAAATTCAATTGATTCGATAAATATATAATTCAAATACT
This sequence comes from Tetrapedia diversipes, assembly GCA_033822845.1. Taxonomy (NCBI): domain Eukaryota; kingdom Metazoa; phylum Arthropoda; class Insecta; order Hymenoptera; family Apidae; genus Tetrapedia; species Tetrapedia diversipes. The sequence continues at coordinate 30,146 of JAOPTO010001984.1, read as the reverse complement.
TCACCTGACTTTTCATTATTTCATTGCTAGCCGCGATAATGTCTTTGACATGAAACTCGCTCAACTTTTCCACCAATTCCCCGGAATCTGTAGTGCGTATTCCAAGAGCTTCGCCTAACATAAAAGCTTGCTCCCTGGGATTATACGTAATCGCCCATGGATTAAGGACTGTTCCACTTTGCTGTATGACGGAATTGAATAACCCTAAGGCATAACAGAATAAATAAAGGTTTAGCCCCTAACAGATTACGATCACGGTTAACTATCCCTACTTAACTTACCCTCGGAGATAGGAGATAGCATGTGATATTGAACAGAAGCACCACCTGAGCTGCTGCCAAAAATCGTGACTCTATTCGGGCAACCACCAAAATAATGTATATTATCTTTTACCCACTTTAACGCCATCACCTGATCCTTCATGCCAGCGTTTCCAGGCGCGCTTTTGTCTCCCGTATTTAAAAATCCTGTAACAAGACGTGATAAAACTTATGATAAAGGGAACTACGAAAGCTTATTAACTTTTTCTCCTAATATTACTTCTACTTACCAAGCGCCCCAAGCCTAAAATTAAGGGTAACAACTACCACATCGTTCTCCACCAGAAAATCAGGCCCGAATAAAATATCGTCACCCATACCAGAGTTCCATCCACCAGGATTAAACCATACCATAACAGCTTTACGGGCTTCCTTGTCCAAAACTGGTGTATAAACATTCAAGTAGAGGCAATCCTCCTCGCCGAGCAAACCCTTTTTAATCATGCAGTAAAATGGACAGGTAGATCGATGCTTGGTCGCATCGTACACGCCTTCCCATGGGTCAGCTGGTTCTGGAGCCTAAAAATTTAGGAGATACTTAACAAAACTTGGATTCTCGAAGTGTTTTAAAATGTTTACAAACCAAAGAATTATATAACTTATAACTAATTAAATTGTTTTTATTTACCCGAAACTTGTTAGGACCAACGTTAGGTTTCGCATAGGGGACTCCTTTGAAGCTATAATACGGTTTATTGTGAAACACAGTTTCAGTCTTCAATCCCTTCAGGATCCCTTGAGGAATCTCCAGTTGCACATCCTGATTGGCATACACCCAAACAATCGCGAGTTCGTAAAGCACGAGTTTAAACCACCACATTTCGAGCTTCTAACCGATCTCACACTGATAACGTCGCTTTTATAGAAGATACCATCCCGTGCAAGGTCGGCTATCAACGATCTAAAAACACAGGTTGCGGAAAAATAGATTACGTAAACATGAAAACGTGATCGTGAACGTGATGATCGGTCATGGATGATCCACGGTAGGATTTTCTCTTCTATCATAATAATCGTACGACCGTGATTTTTTGGATAACTAAATGTCGGACATCCTTAATTTATCTTGATCACCGGCAAATCATCCTCTATTGTGAGTGAACGAAAACGCTTCCGGAATTATCGAGCAAAATGGACAAATCCGTAGGTCAGCTAAATATATATTTTTTTTCTAGCAAACTGTCATACGTTATTTACAAGGGCAATTAGATACGCCTGCGTGACCACGCGTTGAGACAATGGAAGCTTAAATTATTAACAAAGAGATGTTTGAATATGTAAAATGTTTGAAATATTTTCTGGAGAAGTCCGGAAGAATTTATTGAACTTTCGATTTTCGTTTCCGGTTTTTCGTAAATATAATTATCCTTTATAATATTCGTTTAATAACCATCCCCGATAGTTGCACCCTGACGTATTGCAATTCCATGGAACCTACAATTACGGAGTCTAAGAAATCGTTCAGAGAAGACATCTTACACTTCTATATAAAAGTTATCATTAAAGTGGAAAAGCTGGTCTTATAAAATTGTAACGGTCTCCATCGGTGAACGAAAAAGATGGTAAAACCGCGACAACGTGCAACGTTTACTGTTGCAGCACGGGGTGGAAAACTGGCGGGAGTGAAAATTGTAAAGTTACAACGGAGTAAAACCCACCTCCCACACGCTTCTACTTTCCTAGTAACATATTTAATATTACCTGATATTTACGTTAAATTATTAAATTAAACAATTTGGTAACCGTGTTACCCCTACCACTCGGTACAGTTCTGACAAGAAGTTCTTTTTCGTAAATTTCTTGCTTCTTACATCGTATTGATTTTCCCCGAGGTGAATTGTATAACTATATATTACACGTCTGCTATTTAAACTGGTTGCGATTTAATTCGTAAAAACGATTGAATGGCGAAATAATGAACAATCAGAAATTGTTGGCTGACCTTATTGTTATGGAAGAATGGGGTTAAATCGATAATTGCTATCGTGAAACGTAAAGGGTTAATGAATCCGATCAAAACGGGAATTTCAGAATAGCTAACCTCTTCGAGCGATCTGCTTTCCTATTATGGGAGCACCACTCGGCACACCCTCTGGATTCCCACAGGACATACGTGTGTCTTCTCAATCATGATCCTAAGTACATTTACAGAGAGATGGATCAGCAATTCTCGTTAAAAATTGTACACAAAATATTCGAGAATTATTTAAGAAATGTACACTATACTATTGTATATTGAAATAATTATACGTAGGAAATAAAAAATATCGGTATGTGAATTAAATGAAATATTGAAAATTCAAATAAATAGTAAATTTCTGTTTTTTTTTTTCAACAAAAAAGAGATATATTTATATTTTAAATTAATAACCTACAAAGTTGATACAATATTAAAGAAAATTATTAAGAAATAATTTAAGTTTTTAGATAATTAATAAAAATTGTAATCTTCCACAGGCTTGACAAAGGCATTCTATCTTCAGAACGAAGTCGTCGAACCAATTCTAAATTACAATGGAACGAAAAGGTTCCATTGTCCAGCAATGGCACATAAACAACCAGCTAATAGACAAGATACATCATTAAGACTAAAGCAATTAAGAGCGGAAATGATTCGAGTCGCTTCCGTCCAAGGACCGTCCCTTGATGGATATATCGTCACTTCCGATGACGCGCATCAGGTACATTATAATTCATATGATTATAATATTAAAAAGCAAACAGTAAGCACATAGTAGTAGAAATGATAATACTTAATATCGTTTCTTTCAGAAAAACTTAATTTTCATGCCAACTTTTTTTATTTATGAAATTATGTAAATATTAAAAATGAATTACTTCCGTGATTATTCTCCTTTTGTACCCTTAAATTTTCAGACAATGAACTTGGTTTATCATAGCCGTGAGGGCCCTTTGGAGGTATTTACACTGTCGCGTAAGATTCCGCGTTTGCAGAGTTCTGATGTTTCCCCAAATAATATTAACGCTAATGTAACAAACGTGATTAGAGAAAAAAAATCGTCGTGTTCACCCTTCCCCAGAATTTCCACGAATTATCGAAGCTTCTTCTAATTTTATCGCAATGCTTTCTAATCACGAATGCTGTCCCGTTTTTGTTAAATAAATTAATGATTAGTGCTTAAGAGAACGAGTTTTTCGTACAAACATGTTTACAAGTGAATGCACGATTAAATTGAAACTCTGTTTTTTGGTCAGAGCGATTCCCTGGATCCTCGAGATATGAGAAGAGAATTCATCACCGGATTCCACGGCAGCGCTGGAGATGCTGTCATCACTTTGAAAAAAGCTGTATTGTGGACCGATGGAAGGTATCACATTCAGGCAGACCATCAGCTTGATTGCAATTGGATACTGATGAAACGCGGCAGAGGAGAAGTAAGTTCAGGAAAAGTCTGTTCTCGAAACTTTAAAACGGATTGAAAAGTAACTGGTACATATTGTTAAAAATAGGAATAACACAAAATACAACTGCTTGTTTAATTCCTAAATGATAATAGAATTTTGCATATATTACACATTTACTTATTATCCTTCATATCAAACATTAATCGTATGTCACAATTTATAATAATGATGACGTGTACATATAATAATCATTTCTTGGCTAAGTATGTTAAAACCTTTTTGGTTCGTAAAATAGTAAATTGTTATTACGAAATAATATTAATCGATATGAGTGAATCTAGGTAGAACTCCATTAGTTTGCAATTCAACCGCTAGATGGCCAACGGTTTGGGTATTCTCTCGCAGTTCAAATTGTACTAGAACTATAAGATAAAGACTCCAATGACGAAGAAAAGTTAAGATCATACTTCACAGGATCATTTCTGTAGTATATCTCCCCTTCTCTGTTCCCAAAAACAGAGTTGATGCAACCACGATGAGGAGGTATTGCTTCTTTCCCTGAGCGTGAGGAAGGCTCGAAAAGTTGACGAAGTTCAACTTTTCAGTCATCGATGATCGTTCACCTCTTGTATTTAATACGAGAGGAAGGGGAAGTGAAGCTTTCTGAGTGGTCGCCTTTTATTTAATTCTATAAAAACATATTATAAATTGTTCCTTAAAAAGAAGTTCTAAAACATATAAGTAACTGATATTATGCTTGTAAAAAATTGTAATTGATGAATTTTTTTTATTTGTTAATAAAAATGACTATTCTTTCATCTCTTTAATCAAAACGTATTTCACAGGTTCCTACTATAACAGAATGGTTAAGACACGAGTTTCAAAGCCAATCCTCCGTACGTATTGGCGCTGATCCAACTCTCGTATCTGCCATCGACTGGGAAAGCTGGGAAGATGAGCTAGGTAATGAAATATGTCTCGAATACATTAAACTGGACATTTCAAATTTATATGCGCTATCACCTATGCCGTTCATCAACCACTATCACATCATTATATAGTTTGTTTTGAAACATTCATTCATGCGAATAATCATTGTGTCTCGTAAATTTATGATCTAGCTTGACATCGATTTATTATATTAGGTTAGACTCTGATCCACGATTCTTCGTACGATAAACTGTTTCGTTCAGAAACAAAACTGCTTTTGAGATAACAATTATCGTTCATTGTGCAGAGAATTCATCCATAAGATTGGTTCCTATCCGCAACAATCTGGTGGATGTGATCTGGCAGATCGATCGACCAAATTACAATCCGCATCCGGCGTATCCACTACCGGATAAGTATTCGGGAAGAGCCTGGCAGGACAAGGTTCGATCCGTCCGGATAGAAATGGAGCTTGCTAAAGTTGACGCGCTCGTTCTCACGGCTCTCGATGAGATAGCCTGGTTGTTCAACATTCGTGGATACGATTTGCCGTACACACCTGTACTCAGAGCGTACGCGGTTATCACCGAGGAATCGATACATCTGTACGCTCCCAAGCAGAAAATTATGGGATCCGTGGAGGAGCATCTGAGAATGGACCGTTGCTCGCACGCGAATTGTGCGAAGTGAGTGTTAAATTTGATAAGATAAGAGTTCGTTTCTCTCATTACGATTTGGACAGTTTAATAGTTATTTGTAGCGATTCAGCAATTGTTTATACCATCCTTTATTATAGAGCTTGCATTAAGGATTTATAACTCGTGATGTTTTTTTTTTTGTGCATAATTCAGTACATTTTATTATACATGTAGATGACATGGTTACAGATGGCATAATTATACGTCTATCTGGTACGATTTACGGACAATGTCTCAAGCTTGGAATTTAGTATGGTTGCCATCACGATGCGGATATAGTCCAGGCTCGTCTATGGAAATATTCAACTCTGTACGTATAAATCTAACCGTTTTGGAAACTTGTTCAGACATAAAATGTTACAAGCAATCTCCACATTCTCCTACAGCGTGATTATTTTATCGCTGCTCTTTCTGATAGCAAACGATGTTATTCCACGTACCCCTCATACATTTCTAGTGATTCTTAACCGGTTCATTAAAAGTGATGCATATGCAATCTGTTATCGGCCCTTCTTTTACTGCTAAATTTCTAGCCTTAGAGATTCTAGTGTCCCGCAAATTTTTTTTACGATCAAAAATGTTCCATGACTTACAATAGATTAAGAACCACTGATTTATTCTTACTTCCTAACGAGCGTTAAGATGTAACGCGAAATGCGGAAAATATAATCGAAAACAGTCGTGTTCCAATAAAAATGCCTCCTCGTTCTCACTAATTCATCCAACGCTTATGCGCATCAGGAATCAACCGTACACCGTATTAGAGCCGATAATCCTAGGCGAAAGTACACCTTCCCCAACATGTTCTCCTATTCCTGCAGAGCTTGTTGAGCTTAGCTTGATCCCCTCGTGACGAGCTGACACACCTTCATAGACGTAGACCAAACGTGAACAACTTCTCCTTTCGTCCAACGTGCACACATAAGATGTTCCCGTTATTGCGTATCCTCGTCGAAACTTAAACGAGGACGTGTATAAAAGGGTATGGGATAGAACGGTGCAACGCGTTCCCTGGTCGATGCTCATTATGGCGGACGATTTCACCTTCTGCTCTACATGGTAGCCGGTGCTTCGGGACGCCTGGACGCCCGCGGCATCAGAAATCAGGGAGTAGTTTCGTTGCAGTTCGTACGGACGACCACTTATGATGGCGTTTAACCCCTTAAACAGGGCAAAAATTGAACATTTCCCTGTCTTATTAGCCGAGGGTTGATTTTTCAACGAAAAAATGTAGCTTCGAAATTTCAGGGCTAGGTAGAAAAAATGGGCTCCCATACGTTTGCACAGTCTAGTTCTCTGTCCCAACCCTGGCCTCCGTACGCCGCACGAATATCACGTTGTATTTTATTCATTCGCAAAAAATAATAAAGGGAAATAATTAATAAATCACGCTGAGAATTGACCGCTTATCCTGTAATACGATCTTAACACTCAGCCAACCGAATGGGTAGATCTACCATTCTTTCCTCGATCATTGATTCTATTTACTTTTATTGTTAGTTAGTCTTAAACTAGCGTTGAATTTATTAAAAATTGTACTTTGGAAGATAAAAAATTGATAAACTGTGAACAACACTAGTACAAGACTAACTAAAGTAAATAGAGTCAATGGCAGCGGTTTGTTCAGGAAAAAGTGGGAGACCTCTCTATTCAGTTGGTTAAGCGTTAAGTCGGAGTTTTCTACTGGTGTTGCGCGCCCTGAAGAACCGATTAAGTAAAACCTACATCGTATAGATCTCTATCGACAAGACGAAAAACTGTCTCTGCGATATACGGACAAAAGTATCAATACAGTCTATACGATGTATGGATCCCTCGTATCTAAGGTGTTGACAATACCGTCAAACGATTTATTATCAGAATTTTAGCGCGACTTTTGCAGAAAACCGGCATTAAAATTGTTCACAGTGATTGTAGAAATGTTTTGAACAAAATGATATATATAGATAGACAGCTTCTAAATTAAGTTAATGCGTGTTTATTCGAATTTAAACGTTATCGTTGCAATAAGTAGTGCTTCTTCAAGTTTTTTACGAGAAGTGACATGATTCGCAAAATTGATACACCGAAATATCCTCGTAGATACCTCCCGAGAAACGTTTGCCGAAACCGTCGCCGGTGTTGAGTTTACGAGCACAAAAGAACGAGGTCGAGGCAGAAGGGATGAGAAGGTCTCATCTAAGGGACGCGATAGCCATGTGTGATTTCCTTGCGTACATAGAGGAACAATACGAGCTGAATCCGGACAGCTGGGACGAGATGCAGGTAGCCAGGCTGGCGAACGAGTTCCGTTACGAGCAGGACAAAAATAAAGGTATCTCGTTCCCCACCATCGCTGGATACGGACCCCATGCTGCTATTCACCATTACGAACCTAACAATCTGACGAACGTGAAGATCGGGAGAACGTCTACCTTGGTGGTGGATTCCGGTGGACAATACTTAGGTAACGATATAATAAATTCTACAGCTAGATTAAATTCTGGCGATGCAATTTTTAATGAAAACTTATCGGATAATAAATTCTACGCTAATCTTCAATCATAAAAATTCGTTCAGTATAGAATGAATGATTAAATTTAAAGGATAATTAAATTTCGCAGTATTTTTCGGTAGTTATCGGAAATCTGTTAATGATTAAAGGAAGTAGAAAAATCGCTGCAAAAGGGAAAGGATTAAAGGTCTTCTTGTTTAACAGCTTCTTATTTTTTTTTTTTTTTTTTTTTTAACAGACGGAACGACTGATGTAACAAGAACACTGCACTTTGGTATACCGACGGATGAACAGAAGAAAGCATACACGAGAGTATTAATCGGAGCGATACAATTGTCTTCATTAATTTTTCCAAGCAGTTTGAAATCCAATCAGCTGGACGTAGTCGCAAGAGCACCATTGTGGAACGTCGGTTATGATTACTTACACGGAACTGGCCATGGGATCGGTCACTTCTTGTCCGTCCATGAATGTTTGTCTCAACTACTTTAGAAGAATTAAAAATTCGCTTGCATAGATGCTTAATGTTATAATTTGCGAACTTCTGACCCTAATAATAGGATCAATTTGTACAATCCTTTTATTCTCTAACAAATATCGTTAAATAAAAATAAAATGATTTTAATGTAGTTAGAAATTGATAAACCGTAGAAATTTGTTAAGAAAAATATAGTTTATTGGGATAAATCATTAGAAATTAAGAAATCAATTGAATTTAAAACTTTATATAATAGGAAGACTCTTTGCTACATTTTTCCAACTTTATTCATAAGTTATTCATGATGATTGACACTAATTACAGTACCTATGTTTTTAGCACCTATTGGTGTATCATACATACAAATTGCCACCTCAGATAAAGTTTGCGGACCTGTTGAGTTAAGGCCAGGATATTTTTTATCGAACGAGCCAGGTTACTACAAAGAAGGCGATTTTGGAATTCGCTTAGAAAATGTTCTTGAAACAGTAGAGGCAGGCAAACCCGTATGTAATACAATTAAAGTTACTTAAAAATTAGAGAAATTCTTATAAAAATCTATCTTGTTTTAGAAAAATTCAGAGACGTTTTTGAAATTCAGAGACATCACGTTGGTTCCATATGAGCCAAAGTTAATTGATGTTAAAATTTTAAATCCCGCTCACGTGAGTATTATTAATTAATCTGTACTTTACATTTATATATATATACGTGTCTGTTTAATATTAACTGAGGAAAAGTAAAAAATTAAAAAAAAAAGAGAAAGCTTAATAAATTAAAGTGTTATATTACCGTTCTTTTTCTATAATAAAATATCTTAATGATTGTGCAGATTCGATGGCTGAATAATTACAATCGTCGAATTAGAGAAGAGGTGGGTCCAGAATTAAAAAGAAGATTAAAAATGGATACTTTCAACTGGATGTTAAAGAAAACTGCAACCATTCCAGAAATAAACCCAGTCGACGAAGGCTTATTTTTCAGTTATTCTCACTCCACGCCTATATTCAAACAACTCCACATATCAGTTTTTCTCATTTTCATTTATCACACTCTATTCAGTAAGTATACAAAACAGATAAACCTGCTTTAAGGTAAAAAATATATTATACCTTCTTTTTCATTATTTTGTGTATTCTAGATCTTTCAGATGTATGGAGTTAATCAAAATACAAAAGGGTATTTAAATTTGTAACAAACTAATATAATAGCAAATATAATATAATTTAAAAATAATTTGCTTAAAGTATGAACTGTTTCGTAAACTGTATTTAAACTCGCGTTTTGTTATTATATTTTTATATTACTACCAATTCCACATACCTGTTCCATGATCTATATGTTTCATTGAAAACTAATGAAACAACAAAAGTAAGAAATACTAACATGCTTAATATAAAAATAATTGAATTGCATATAATAAATATGGAAAAAATGGTAATAAAATTATATTTTGTAAATATACATAATTTATTATATGTATAAAAATAGAAATATTATTACATGTATTTTATTTATTGAAAAGTAAAGAATTTTTTTGGAAATAAATTTCATTTGTTGTTAGTCCAAAAAATAGATGTATTAAAAACAATAATAATAGTGTCCTTTGATTAGTATATGATACATACTTATATCTTCATCGATACTGTTTTTACATCTTTTTCAACATAACATTTATTAATTGCAACATAAATTAACATAATGCATGACATTAAATAACTTACAATAGAACTGATTAAATTATCATTTATTTATACTATATACATATGTTTATTTAATTATGCTGTACAAAAACATCATTCTTTTTCAACCTTTTTAGAATTCAATCGTTCATTGTTCACTTGATAAAGAATTCTAAAATTCATTATAATATTCTCTGAAACAAATTAATGGAACACAGATATGTGACATACCAATTGTCTATATTTAAGTGTACTTTTTGTATTTAAGTATATACTCACCTACTATTTGTTTATCTAATTTATATTGTTGAGATATTTCTTCTATGGAATATTTTATAGGATCTTGCTGATACATATTTATAAAGTCTACTATATCCTTTAATAAACATTTACCATTACTAATCAAAGTGTTCCTACTGTCATCTAAGGAAGTCTGACTACTGTCCTGTGGTAATGGCTGAAATGAAACCATTTCTTTTTTTAGGTTGGCCTAATAATTAAACACATTAACTCTAATAAATACAAGTTCGTATGAATGAATACTTTTTTTTAAATCAAAAATACCTGAGGATCTTTGGATTGAACAAAGACATTTCTTAAATTATGATGTAATTGAGGATTCTTGTTATAATGAGTTACCATAAACTCAGGATTTACTAAAATAAAAATAAGCTTTAAAAAACATCAAAAGTTATTGTTATATAACTTATAAAACTATAATATTTCTTAAATTAATGAATATCATTAATAAGAAGATAAACCATAACTCAAATACAACTTTATCTTATATTTTGCCATAATAATTAGAAAATAAAAAGTTGAAACAATATAAGAGTATAAATTAAATTCTATAATAAATAGTAATTCTTTTTTATTTTTAATTATAATAACAACGTTCATTTTAATAATAAACGAATGATTAATGAAAAGTACAGGTTACAATATTCTTACATTTATCAACAATTTCCTTTTGCTTCTGTGCTGAGGAATATTGAGGAGCAGGAGTTGGCTTTTCTCGTGAAATAATACGTTCTGCACGATTCTCAATATTGAAAGTACGAATTGGTCGTGTAAGAAGAGAATATATTTTTCCCATTTCTCAATGTTCTAATACAACGATAAATTATTACTTAAACTGTACTATATTTCTCATGTTAGGAAAACAGAATTATTATATAAACTTTATATTTTATAGAAATAATTAAAACTTTCATATATATTTAAGATAAATTGAATAACTTAAGAAATTATTACCCAGCTTAAAACCCAGCATTAGGTTCACATTCCTGTTGATGGCGGATACAATACTTTGAACTTTAAAGCATAATGATAATATAATTGAAGTATATCTTTTTGATGACAAATTTCATAATAGAAATTTTTAGTTCAGGCCGTAAAAGTATTATAAAAAATCTATTATTGAACTATTTAAGATGTTCCGAATTGAACCGGGGTGTTATAGTTATAACATACTGTTAGGATAAAGGTAAGTTTTCATTATTTTCTGCTGTTACTAGTAAATTTAATCGCTAATTACTAGTAAATTTTATTGTACAAATAAGTTTATAAACTTAATATTATATATTTTACAACAACAAAAATATTTCTAAAAAGTACATAAAATACTAAATGCTATTGTTGAAAATTAAAAGCTAAATGCTTTATTAATATACGCTTAAAGTTAATAAACTTAATATTAAACTACGTTCATCTAAATTAATAAACTAATAATAATTAGTTTAGTTGTGTATTATCCATCAATTGAAAAATAAAAATAAATATTTAAACTAAATGCAAACGTAAAAGACAACATTTTGTAGGTTTACGAATACAGCAATCCGCCATTAGTGGAGGGAGTTTCAGAACGTTCAGTGAAATTAGGTACAGATGCTTGTGAAGACGCGGTGAAAAGAAACATACCGTATGTGTCAATGATTTGGTAATATAATAGCTTAATGTGATACTTTTTGTGAAATATGAAAGTAATAATTTAAGATAAATCATTAACACATCGTTGTAATATCTTTTGGACAGAAATAAGTAAAACATATTACATGTTCAACAGCTTACACGTAACCGCCAAAATTACGAACAGAAACGCCATCTTGTGCAAGGATGTTGACATTTTACTAAATTGGAAAAGATTACATGATTGCTATTTATTCGAATCCCGACTCGATTTGAGTATTTATAAATGTTAAAAAAATGCTAACTTTATGTATTAATTGACGCGTCAACTGATTTTTTCATTATAAGGTGATAATTGTGTTGCTAACAGAAAATCCCATTTAACACGATAATTCTTGTGTATTTAGCTTTGTGTTTACAAACATAGAGTACCAAATTATTTTAATGAATTTTACTAATATGTCACTTATTTTTCGCAGAAATACATATAATAAAAATTAAAAATGTTTTACGCACATTTCGTATTGGCGAAAAAAGGGCCATTAGCGCGTATTTGGTTAGCCGCTCATTGGGACAAAAAATTAACAAAAGCTCACGTATTTGAAACAAATATCGAAAAATCTGTAGATGGCATATTACAGCCAAAGGTATTTATAAAATCCTTATTCCTATTTACATCTTTATTATGATAATACTTAAGTTATGGCAATACATATTTGTGTATCTTTAAATAATGAAATCTATTACATTTAAATGTTTTAATCAGTTGTATAATTAATATTTTTAATATATGTTTATACATGTGTATAATTATATTTAGTTTAATACATGTTTTATCAAATTATCTATTTCCAAAATTTAAATGAAAAAGCGGATGAGACCATATTGTGTATAATATTTAAAATTGTTAAAATATTTAGGAACTGTTATTTTATACATATATATATATTTGTGAAAGAAAATAATTAATATTTTTTTATACAATTTTATACACCAATTTATTTTTATTTTCTTATATTAATATAGGTAAAAATGGCACTAAGAACATCTGGTCATTTGTTATTGGGTGTAGTACGTATATATTCAAGGAAAGCTAAATATCTTTTAGCCGATTGTAATGAAGCATTTGTTAAAATAAAAATGGCATTCAGACCTGGTATGGTAGATTTACCAGAAGAACATAGAGAAGCTGCTGTGACAGCTATTACATTACCTGAAGTGTTTCATGATTTTGATACAGCAATGCCAGAATTAAAGTAAATATATATATATAAATTAAATGAAAATTCAAACAAAATTAATTATGTAAAAACAAATGCTTGTCTTATAAAAATATCATTTAAAACCAATATTTTATTTTAGAGATGTTGATATTGAAGCACAATTTAGCTTAAACCAATCACGAGCAGAAGAAATCACTATGAGAGAAGATTATGGTAGTTTAGCTTTAGTTACGCATGATCAAGGATTTGGTGATATGAGTTTTGATGCAGAACCTCCAGAATTATTAAGACATGCTGGTACTGTAGAACCATCATTAGATCAAGTATGTATTCTGTTACGTTGCATGTTAATATTATTAATAAAGGATAAAGTTTATATTAATTTTTTAGACTCATATGTTGTTCACTGATGGACCAGGGATTGAAACAACTTTAGAGCAAAAAGAAAAAGAACCAGTAGCAGGTCCATCAGTCACAACGCAAGCTATGGATATAGATATGCCTATTAGAGATGATGGATTTGGTGGACATCTTGGTCAAGATATCATATGTAAGCAACTTAAATTGTTACTAAATGGAAAAGTAATTATATTCAACAAAATATTTCCAAAATGTGCTGGTTTACTTTGAAATATATATTAATTTTTATCCTATTTTAGCTGGAGGTTTATTTGAAGGAGGCTTATTTGATGAAGCACCAATGGGTGAAGTACCTGTACCTGAAGTGAGTGCAGTAACAGAAGCACAGGATTCAGGTGCTGTTCCTGGAGCCCCATCTGTACATGAGGAATCAGAAGAAGAAATGGGAGACCGTTTTGGAGGTCCACCATCTCCAATGGGAGGCATGAGGTAATTAAGTTATATATTATATTTGAAGTTCATATCAGCAAAAATATAATGTTATATAAATTAAACTTAATTTTGTTATATAGTACTGATGAATCTAGACCAGTTTCTCCAGCTGTAGCTGGTGAAGAAATTGAAGGAAGAATAAGTGTTGCAAGCCGCCGATTCACTCCTGCTCCGCCAACTATTCCTGAAGAGCGCCCAATGGAAGCTATTGAAGAAGCTCCACCTCTACAAGATCAAACTACATTACTGCATGATGAAGAAGAGAGTTTTGCTCTTGCACCAGTTGATACGTCTGCTTTAAAAGGTTTGTCATATTATAATATTGTTTTTTCCTTGGCAATATTAATTATCATAGTCTAATTATAACAATACTAACAGGATTCACAAAAGCAAAACGTAAGCGTAAACTTATTGTGGATGAAGTAAAAAATATTTCTGGTGAAGAAATGAAAGCACAATTATCAGACACCAGTGATATTATAACAACATTGGATTTGGCTCCACCTACAAAAAGATTAATGCATTGGAAAGAAACTGGCGGAGTTGAAAAACTGTTCGCTTTACCAGGAAGACCAATACCCGCACGTGTATTATTTAAAGTAAGTTGAAGTACTTGTTTTACATTTGACAATATATATTTAATGCCCCGTAGAAATAGTATTTACAAATAATAAATGTTTTACTTTGTTTTGAAATAGAATTATCAACGACATTTAACTAGCAAGTCCTATGATCACGAGGATTTTGGACGTTTAGTAGGTGAAGAAGAAGGTATGCCTTTGGAACAAATGAGAGAACCAGTAGAACCTGACTCATTTGAACAAACGATTCTCAGTAAACGTATGGCTCGTAAACGGAAAGCACCCGCAGATGAAGAAGTAAGCTTAATGTATACTAATTAGATGATGTTCGATATTCAAATTCATTAATATAATCTATTATTTTTAGATAAGGCCACCACCTCCTGCATCAGCACCTCCTGTAGAAATCGCCCCTGAAGCCATCGAAGTTCCAAGTATAATTCCACAACCAAATCTTCCTTCTGCAGAATCACCAGTACCTCCCATTGAGGTATCATTACCATCAGAATCAACAGTATCCGAAAGTATACTACCTCCCGTCGAAGAAGCGGAAGCAGTTGCTCCACCTCCTGAAACTCCTCTAATTCCTTCAGAAATTCCTGAAATTCCTCCTACTGAAACTGTTGCACCTGAAGAAACAGGTATTCCATCTGCTCCAGTAGAACCAGAAGTTACTTCTGCGCCAATTACTGAAATGCCTCAAATGGAAAATATGGGCTATGATCAGGTTAATTTTATTTCTTAAATACATAAATATATCATATGTTATACACATACTAACAAATTAAACATATATATATATATTAGGCGCAAACTCAAGTACCCTATATAGGATATGATGAGCATCCACCACCACCTCACACGCCCGCTATATCAGAAAGGGGACCTGCAACACCTTGGAATCATGAAGATTATGAATTTCCTCCATCTGTAGGACCTGTATGTATATTAAATTAATTTATCTGTATTAAAATATATATATTAAAGGTAATCAATATAAAATTTACTCTTCATATTTTTATAGCAAGAAGAACAACAAATAGATGAAACCTATGAACAGTTCGAAGAACGAGTTCTTAATAAAAGAGCATCACACATGTATCATGTTATTAAAAGTAAATTAGAAACCAAAGATAAACTGACATTGTCAGAAATGGCATATAAAAATAATCGAAAACAGGTTAGTATTTTAAGAAATAATTAATAAAAGTATAATTTATATTATTACTAATTTATTTTTTCAGGTTGCACAAAAGTTTTATACATTATTAGTTCTCAAAAAATTCCAAGTTTTAGAACTCAACCAAGAACACCCCTATGGTGAAATTGAAGTCAGTAAAGGACCAAAATTTGAAACCCCTGCGTTATAAAACTTAGGTATTTCTTACCTCACATTCACTGTTTAAAATGGCCGAGAAAGAGGATTGTAGCTATTTTTAACCGCACAGAATTAAGCGATTTATCTAAATTCTTTTGAAAGATAAATTGTAAAATAATATATAAAGTTATTGTAATTTGGAATATCTGCATGAGATGAAAGAATTTTGTAAATCATGTTTGAACTTCTAATTCAGAGATGTATACGTTTTGTATAAATCAAAGCAGAATTATTTTGGACCTTCTGCATTTTTATGGTGATAAAGAAATTCGTTAAAAATACACAAATTTATCATTAAAGATATATGTTTTACATCAGCAAAGAAATGAATCGTCTTCGTTAAATGTATTATTAATCCAAACAGGGTTTGTATATAAATATTAATATGTAGTAAAAATATATTTTATATCTCACTATTTACAAGTAATTTCTTGAGTATATTCTGCAGGATGGTCCAAAAATACTAATAACTGCATAAGATAATTTATGCGTTGCGAAAATTTCATAAAATGAAATTATGTATGGTTTAAATCTATGTATTATTCTTAAATTTTTCAAATCTAAAAGAATCAATCATATAATAATTTTCTTTATTAGAGTACTTACACATTAATTTCTATTGTAAACAATTATTAATGGAAGAATCAAGAGAATGTTTTATGGATAATGCTTTTATGTATTGCAGTCATACTTTAGGAACATCAGTATGATTATTTTTCAAACCTATTTAAATATAATTTTTTCATATAAATTACTGTAAACTTATGATCTACTGTAATTTATATTTACATTGTGAACAACATTCCAAAAAGCACTGATTTTGATAGTCACGCTTTTGTTTCAACTTTCTATCATAGAATTTCTGTATCATGTTTCGAAAAAAATTTATTAACTAAGTTAAAAGATAAAAGTTGTTTAATTTTACTATTTTCTCAAAGAAAATAGCATTACAATTAGTAATTTAATTAGTCTGACCATAAATGATCTTGAGTAATTTATTATTACGTATAGTTTGTTCAGAAATATAGCGTGGTTGTAAAATTAGTCAGACGAGCAAATATCTAACTTTAAACAGCCGAAGTAGTAATTAAAGAGATCAAGTTTGAAATTTTTCTAAAATAAAAGACAACCGGCACTTTTCGATTAGTTTTTTATTTAACCCCAAACGCTAAAAATTCAGTTCGGTCTTAAGTACAACACATGTTAATTTAAAACTACGTTATATTTTTGGACGGAGTACACCTATTTTAAGAGAAACAAATATTAAATTATATTTAAAAAAATACTATATTTTATGAAATTGATATGACAGAAAATGATTAAAAACAATCATACACTGTAAATACACATACATAATTAAACAGCATAAACTATCATTATGCACGTTTGTTTTCTCAAAAATGTATCATGAAAAAATCGGCTGCTATAGCATATATTAAAATGCCTGATTGTAAATAGTTTCACAATCAATATATATCTGTTTATAAAATAAAAAAAATATCCGGGCTATTTTCTTCGAAATTTGAACCCTAAAGTACATATCACATAATACTTAAAAATATTAATCCATTATTTTCCATTAATAAGTTGTTACATATATTATATCAAAATTTATTTAATTAATATTAATTCTAAGTATTTTTATTCTTTAATTATGTGTACAACGTATACATACACATTATAAAAATATATTTGTGCGATATATTAAACGATTGAATATTTTTTTATAATAGATGTATTGATTAAATATACTTCAAATTGTTATTTCAAGATTGTTAATAAGTTCCTATTTCGGTGTCGTTATACTTTATTTTTGAAAATTATGCTTTATCATGCTTTAAAGAATGAGTTATATTCAATACTTTCTAATTCGTAACTTTTTATGGAAGTGCATTTTTAAATGTTAACATAATAAATTTTATGTCATCAATAAAACTTTTGATAATCTTTTGTTCAGATGCATTAGTACATTTTCATATTACTGTTAGGAATATAAATTATATGTAAAAAAACCATTATATTTAAAAGCATTACTTTATTTATTACCAGCGAATTCAATTATGACAAAGCATTAAATGTAATACAAACTTAACATATTAACATTAATGTTAAATCGTAATGTTTTCTTTATCCTTAAATTGTGAAATAGTATTCATAGTAGAGAATAATTTATTTTTTCTTACATAACAAACTGTAAAAAAAGAGATAAATACGTTTTAACTTCATTCTTCCAATTCACCAGCTTCCATTGCATCACGGTATGATTTGTCCTTAGAGCGATCTGGATCTAGTTTAATCATATCATCAATTCTAAGAATAGTTATTGCTGCTTCTGTAGCAAACTTCAAAGATTTTATTTTTGAAATTGCTGGTTCCAATACACCGGCCTTTTTGTTATCTTTAATAGTACCCCCAAGTAAATCCAGACCAATCCTATAACATGGTATTAACATCATATTTCCATAAAAATACATAAAAAAGTTTTAATAAATCAATTCTATTAAAAGCATTACCATTTTAGATCTGCAAGATCTGCTTTTGTTTGACTCGAATTGTGATAAGCACGTAATTTAGCAACAAGATCTGTAGCATCTTGTGCCGCATTGACCGCTAACGTTTTTGGAATAATCAATAACGATCTTGCAAATTCGGCAATAGCTAATTGTTCTCGAGAACTCTGTAAAGCATGAATGTATAAGTACAAACGTAATTTAGCAATGTGCAGTTTTATAAGGAAATAAACTTACTAAGGATGTAGCAAAATTTTCCAAATAAATTGAAAGTGCTGCTTCGACACAACCTCCTCCCGCAACTACGTTTTTACTTTCTAGGACGCGCTTTACTGCACATAATGCATCATGCACAGATCGTTCCATCTCGTCACAGTAATAGTCATTTGGTCCACGTAATATCAGAGAACTTGCTGTTCTTGCTTTCGGTCTGTTTTAAAGAGTATGAATTTAACTTAAATCCAATTTTAATGATCTGAAAAATAAATTTTAACGAACCCTTTAATAAGAATGAGTTCATCATCGCATATCATTTCTTGTACTACTTCTGCAGCTTCTCCAAGAAAACTAGGATCAAAACTTTCTTCTCCTTCCATATTAGTCAAAGAAGTAACAAACTGTGCACCTGACGCCTTTGCAATTCTTTTTAAATCTGCTTTCTTGCATCTTCGAACTGCCATTGCTTTAGCTTCTATGAAATACTACACAAATATTCATAAATATGAAAGTTACACAATCTTTTCAGCTAGAAGCACAACAGTCTTCATAAACTAATTATACCTTTAAGCAAAGGTCATCAATTCCTCCAGATACAAGAACGACATTTGCACCTGCTGTGAGAATTTTTTGAATACGTTCTTTCGTAATATCTGCTTCACGCTGTCGCACTGCTTCCAATTTTTCAGGATCTGTAATTAGTACTTCAACACCTAATTTCATTTTTGTTTTCTGTAAAGAGAAATCTAAACATGCAATTTTTGCATTTACTATTCTCTTGGACATTGCTTGAGAAGCTACAGTACAATTCAATGCATAGCCTTGCACTATTACAGATTCTCTAACACTTTTTCCATGAGCTTTTAAAACATTAACTGCTTTCACAGGATACATAAATCCCCCTTTTCCATCATTAACTTTTATTGCATTAGCTGCATCAACAACCATATTTCCAAAGAAATCAGCATCACTATTAGTATATTAAAGAAATAATAATAATGATGATGATAATAGTAAAATGCATAAATTATTATGGTTTATACAATTGAATAAAAAGGATACGCTCCAATAATTTTACTGGACATAGCAGTTTTTGCTACATTAACTAAGCAGTCCCTCCCAAGTTCATCCACATTAACTGTTAAATGCTCTTGAATATATTTGCAGGCTTCTCTGAAATAAGAATAACAGAGGAATGTTCAAAATGTTTTCAATAATCTTAATTTTAACATTCCTAACAATATGAAGAGTATAACTCCTAGAACAATATCATTTTTTATTATTTGTACTTACTTGCAGGCAAGTCTATAACCACTAATTACAGATGTTGGATGAATCTTTTGCTTTACAAGCTCATCAGCATTCTTCAATAATTCAGCTGCAACTATTACCTGTTTGAATAAAGTTCTATTACTATTTCATTTCAAAACATTTTTCAGCATTGTTAAAGATATATTTAAAACATAAAAATTAAGTAAACAAATTTACAACTGAAGTGGTTCCATCTCCAACTTCTTCATCTTGTAACTGGGCTAATTCTACTAAAACTCTTGCAGCAGGATGTTCAACTTCAAGCAAGCGTAAAATAGTTGCTCCATCATTAGTAACAGTAACATCCTATAATATTAATGCAAATAAATATTTATTAAATATAATTAATTTCTATATAATCATGTAAATTATTTCATCAAATATTTACATACACCAATGTCATCCACAAGCATCTTATCCAAACCAACAGGGCCCAAAGAACTCTTTACTATATTAGCAATTGCACAAGCAGCCATGACTAACAAACAAAGGAAAAAATAAAAATACAACAGTACCTTTACTTAAAATATTTCATAATTTATTATTTAGGAAATTAATATAAACCTTATATATTTCAATTGCTTATTTATATATGGTAAAATATCTGAAATAATATTGTTTTATTATCAAAACAATATTAAAATCAAATTATATTATAATAAAATTGAAATTGTTTGCAAAAATTTATAAGTTGAATAAATATTAATCACTGAAATATAATCAAATTCTTACAGAGAACATGCTAGCACATACATACCATTCTGTGTTCTTACAGGTGCTCCAGACTGCCGAATACCTCCAACGGCTAAAGGACTAGCTACTGTAGACATTTTACTTCTTTATTCTTGATTGATATCGCAACTAAATTACAATAAAAATTTCAATTGCCGACAATACTATTCGTCACAAATCAATCCGCGTGTGAATCCGCTACTTGAAGGTGATAAACAGCGACGCCTATCCTTGCTTCCTTTTTAGGATAAATTTAACTTTACTTTCTATTGGTTAAATCGTAACGTATTTAATTGGTTACAAAATTTTGGACAAAATATTTTTTTTCAATCACTTCTAGAAAAATTTTTGTTAAACTTTTACTATTAATAATGAAAACGAAGATATTCAATATAATCAACAAAAAAAGATAAATACATATTGTATTATAATAAAATAATATGCAATATTTCTTTTGTTATCGAACACTGGAATTATCAAAATATATAATACAATTTAAAGCTTTAAAAATACTGATTATAATAAATGATAAAATATATTATAAGTACAATTACAATTACTATTTCCTTATAACTTTAATCCATTTTGTATTTTCATGAATCTTATTTCTTACAGTAACAATTTGTGAAAGTTGGTACAGTGATGCCAGACTGAGGACGGGAGTTCTCGAGAACACCCCCTTCCAATACGCACCTACTGCAGGAGACGCGTGTACGTGAGCTCAGCGTTCCGGACGACTTCGGGAAATCGAGAGAGAAAACAAATGAAAGACTTTCTCTCTCGCTCTTAAAGCACTGAAATCCAATGTGGTTGGATTCTCACCAGGACTCATTTTACCTGTAGTGACGTATATGTACGTATGAGTTCCCATGCGGAGACAATGAGTAAGATCGATGAAGTGCATTGTATTCAACCAAACCCACACCTATTTATTTGTACATTATTTTACCGAATAAACGTGCATTACTCTTGCATCCTTAAATTAATTTAAGGTTCTACACAATCCTTCTGTATTAGAAATTCACGATTACCTTCATTTGTTATTTTAAATGTAAAAAGCTACTGAACCTGTAAAATTCGTTACGAAGTGAAAAGCAAATAGAATTATAAAACTAAATTTCGTAGGATTATTTATGAACACACTCTTCTAGATAGGAAAAATATAGATAATTTATAGGAAATGAATATAATATTCCATACGCGTTATCGTTCAATTAATTTTTATTAATCATTATTTTACACTAGCGATGATACCGTACCTTTACTTATTTCAAGTTCGCGCCGAGTCGTTCTGCGCAGCCGCGGCCGGCTGCTGGTCCGTGACGCCGACTGAGGTGACCCTTTCCGGCGTGGGACGCCATCGCGTACGGACGTTTGACAGGTCGAACGAAACGCGTCACGCATAATCGCCAACCATAAACGCGTTTTTGCGGGTTATGGCTTCGTGATTTCGCGTAATTTAACCCGTTCGCTACTATTAATGGTCGGGAGTGTTAGATTTTTATTTTTATTTGTTTTTATATCACCGATTCGATATAAATTCAGTTCGCCTACAGTATTTCGCGACCGGAAGTGTTAGACTTTTATCTTATTTTTTTTTTATTAACGAGTGGTGGTTCCTGGATATAGGACTGCATCCTGGATACTACTGATGCTACTGATAATCTACCCGATGCAGGCTATGGGGACCATAGAAGACGCGTGATGCTAATCGCCATACGGTGAGTCACATATTTCATTGTTCCTCAGGTTCCCAATCATGTCGTAGGACGAATGGTCCGAAACGACACGGGAATTGGTTGTATTTTTGCTTATTATTGCGAGCATAGTGACCACGAGTATTTTATTACTCGTGTACATCGATATATTATTTGTCAGGGCTTTCTTGTGTCTCGCGTTTGCATAAATTTACTACATCCATTACTGTTTCATGATTTAATAATTTTACACAATTTCATATGATTTAATAATTTTACACAACTTCATTGTATTCAGTATTATTATTTGCAATAGAATTTCATATTATCTCGTAATAAAGCTTCGATCTGTTACACGCAAAACCTTTCGAAGGACGTTCGGGCTTGCTTACGTAATGTAAACAAGAAAGCATTTCGCGACGAGCTGGCAGGTGGCATCGAAGCGATAACAGTTGAACATTGTTTTCAATCCTTAGATTCATCGCTTCGATAATCCTACCACTCGAGGGTTTTTTTAACATGTTCATTCAGAGCTTGGAAATATATTTCATGTAGTGAACAGGAAACAGTTTACTTATTTTTTATTAAAATAAATTTCCAAATTACCCAGCTCTGAATACGTACCTTTTCCCTTCCCATTCCTTCAACGTAATAAGATAAATAAAATATGTGAAATAAATAAAGTGAATAAAACAAACAAAACCCTTCCTTGTGTTTTATTATCTTCTTCTCTGAAAAAAGTCTTAGATCGTTAGCTATGTTACTAATTACATTTTTCGCTGGGATTTTAGCACACATGAAGACGGAAGGTTAGTCATATTTTTGTGTTCAATTATTATGTGTAGTGCTGGCCGTTTTAGCATCCATTTTTATACATATCAATTTTTTAAACTCGGTATTTCAATTTCGTCGTTCGATGTCGAATTGCAATATTTTCTTCGTACATATTCGTTATTCCTCGGTGTCAAACTTCGAATGCTTGAACGGCGGCCCCTACATGTAATAGGCTAGCAAATTATTCATGATACAAACTCCACTTTAAATTCAAAATATTGTTTTTTGTCAGCTCAAAATTAAGTAAATGTTTGAATCTTCAATTTAAATACATATTTTTTATACAAATTTACAAGTAAGCAATTCAGGAGATTTAATTTACTTCGAAAATTTTCATTCAGATATTATAGTCTTGAATTTAGTAATAATATCTATAAATTAAAAATTTATTAATTAGTGCTTCTTTGGATTCTTTATTCGATCTGTTGTTCTTTCGAAGTTGTTTAGTCCGGAAGCTTTTTTTTTAACGCACGTAGGGAATAGTCGAACATTCATAAAGAAATTGTGGATGTTTATGCAAATTAATATTTTTATTAGTACAATTAGAAGAATTTTTTAAATAAAAATTTATATCTTGCATATTGAGTGTATTTCGTGCTTCTACATTTATTTAAATTAATTGTATAAACATCTATGGTTTAATATCGAGTTGCTGCAAATGTTTTGTCGAATTCATTCTCATCTGCTTGCCGAAGAAGAAGGAAATCTACAGATGTATCTTCGAAGAGGCCCGACATATTGTCACGAAGAGGGCTGCAACGTAATGGTTGTCCATATTAGAATAGGCATTCTATTCTACGATGGACTACCATTCTTTACGTTACTTTATCACTATGCTCGCTATTTGTCTGTTGTACACTATGATCAAAGATCGAGAAGTACTAACACAAATGTCGTTCCCAAATAAAATGTAATATTATTTTGCACAAATAGTTTCGAATTTCGAATTTCTAATTAATTAAAATATTACTTTGTACTTCTTGATCATTTGGGTCATTTATTGTTTAATACGAACGGTAAGTCTTTTTTTATCGTTTTCACTTTCACTTTCGAGAACACATTAGGTGTTTCATGTAATATTTAAATCATAATTACGAATATTCAATTTTTAACTAAAACTGCAAGCTTATTAAATTGGTGTTGCAAATTAATACAGCCTCTCAAGTTTTCTGATATGAATATTTTACTTTATCTAATATTTCAAACTTATTAAATTACTGTCTTGCATCGTTAGAGGCTCTCGGATATGTTCCCGAATTTCTTTTTTGAAAATTGTCACTTTATTTTGGAAATGCAATGGTTTTGACAAATACTTAAGCTATCTCTGTTATCATCCAAAGAATTATAATATTATTGGAACAAAATACATTAATTTTAATTCCAACATTAAAATCCTTAATTTATAAGTAGTAATCAATTTTTTAATTTCAACGTTTTAATTTAAAGAATTTTTAACTCATTAATTAGTATAAGTACTCCTTTGGGTACTTCGCAAGATCTGTTAGTCTTCTCAGAGTTTAGTTTTTCGGAAGCTCTTTTTTAACGAACGTAGGGAATATTCAAACATTTTTAAGTGAACATGTAGTTTAGGAAAATTTATAATTTCACGAACTATGTTAAAAAACTAGAATCCGAACACAGTAAAAAATATTTAAATGCTACAACCTATTAATTAGTTTTAATATTTCATATATTTTACGTATTGCATTTTCTATTTCGTATTCGTTTGGGTTTTCCATAGATGTTTCCCTCGATGAAGAAGTCTCAAAGAGGCCTGCCAGAAGAACTCGAAAATTAGTACCGCGAATTAGAATAATTTGTAGGTTTTGCCCACGGTTTTCTTTCGCTTTTCAGAGAGTTTCGAATATAGTCAGTGAATAGGTTCTACCAATTTAGGACTTAGGGAAAGTAGGATCTACGAGGGAAGGGTTTAGGGGTTTACAAATTAGAGAGTTTAGAATAGGGGGTTAAAGGGTAGGGAGTATCTAGATTGAAACCCTCCGTTTAGGCGGAGTTTGGTTTAGTAAAGTAGTAGTTTGCTAGTACCTTAAAATTTGGTACCTTTTGTCCAGTTGTCAGCGTGGCCGTGGCGCGTATATACTCTCAGGGCCCTCCGTTCACGCGGAGCTTGTTTGTTGAAAGGTCACAGCCACGTTGCATTCGAGTCATTTTTTATTTGTTAGGGGTACCGGGGGTGGGTTTCGCGGTCGTGACGTTGGGGGTACGCGGTCGTAACGTTGGGGTACGCGGTCGTAACGTTCGCGGTACGCGGTTTAAGGGATGGATTCAAACCTTCCGTTCACGCGGAGTTTGGTTTAGTAAAGTAGTAGTCTGTAAGTACCTTTAAATTTGGTACCTTTTGCCCAGCAGTCAGCGTGGCCGTGGCGCGTATATACTCTCAGGGCCCTCCGTTCACGCGGAGCTTGTTTGTTGAAAGGTCACAGCCACGTTGCATTCGGGTGCTTTTTTATTTGCTAGCGTATTCCGGGGGTGGGTTTCGCGGTCGTAGGGTTGGGGGTATATGGGGGAGGGGGGTGGGAGCAAACCCTCCGTTTATGCGGAGTTTGGTCCAGTTGTTCAATTCTGTACATTTTGGTACATTCAGTCCGGGGGCCAGTCTGTTTCTAGCGCGTATATACACTCAGGGCCCTCCGTTACCGCGGAGCTTGTTTCGTTGAAAGGTTATAACCAGGCTGGACTCGGACCTTTTTGGTTAGGTTATCGCGCGCGAGGGTTGTGGGAGTGGTGGGTTTAGGGAATTCGGTGAGCAGGCGCGCGTGGGGTTCTGTGGGTGTAGAGTCAAGGGGTATTAGTAGGGCGAAGGTATAGCGATAATCGGTGTAGGAATACGGCACACCAACCAATCGGTGTGGATTGTAGGTGTAGAACCCGGTGCGTTTTTTGCTAGGGGTGTGGGACGAGGGTGCATCGCGTTTAAGGGGTTTGTGGGTTTTGAGTCGAAGGGTAAGCGATTTCGTGCGTGTTAGGTTCCGTGTATCAGGGGGTAATAGCATAAGGGTGGGGGTTTTGCGGGTATTCGGGTCTTCGGTGGCGCGGAAAACGGGGTGTGGGTTCAAACCCTCCGTTCACCCGGAGTGGGTTCAAACCATCCGTTCACACGGAGTTTGGTTTAGTAGAGTAGTCTTATAGTACTTTATAGTACTTTCCATTAGATAATCGATGTGGCCGTGATGCGACCCCACCGCCGGGGGCCGTCGTGCAGAGGCGTGATCCTTCCAGCATTTCAGGGTCCTCCGTTCACGCGGAGCTTGAGTGCGTTTTAGCGTTATAGCCACGTTGAATTGGGGTGCTTTTTTATTTGCTTTTGTATTTGCTAACGGTTTCCGGGGGTTGGTTAAGGGGCCGTAGGGTGGTGGGGGGGTACGGTAGGGTGGGGGGTGGGCGCAAACCCTCCGTTTATGCGGAGTTTGGTCCAGTTGTTCAATTCTGTACATTTTGGTACATTCAGTCCGGGGGCCAGTCTGTTTCTAGCGCGTATATACACTCAGGGCCCTCCGTTGACGCGGAGCTTGTTTCGTTGAAAGGTTATAACCAGGCTGGACTCGGGCTTTTTTTGTTAGGGCAACAGGTATGGGCCGTGGGAGTGGTGGGTTTAGGAAATTCGGTGAGCAGACGCGCGTGGGGTTCTATGGGTGTAGAGGTGTTAGAATCTCGTTTGAGGGTAAGCGGTTTTGTTCGTGTTGGGTTTCGGGGATCAGGGGTAATATTATAAGGGTGAGAGGTTTTGTGGGTGCGTGTTCCGGGGATTAGAGTAATAGCATAAGGGTGAGGGGTTTTTTTCGTTATTCGGGTCTTGGGTGCTGGGGTAAAAGTACAGGGGAAGGGGGTGCTGGGTTGGGGGGAAGGGTGGGTGGGTCTCGAAGTGCAGTCACCTCCTCGTGGTGAGACCTGGAAATTGGTGCTGGTTTTCCGTTGAGTAATCAGTGGAATACCATACCAAGCTAAGAACTGCGCAAAAAATTTATGGTTCAATTAATTTTGAATAAAACTTCTAATCTGCAATTTGTTGGACGTTTAATAATTTTAAAAGAATGATAATGTAAGTATAGCGCGGTTGTACAGTACTATTGTTTAACATATAGAGAACATTAAGTTGTATTATCGTGTTATGCGATAAACTGTTTGATTGAAATATGCACGCTTTTATATGCGTTGCATACCTTACAGATAATTTTCTAATAATATAATTTTCAAATCGCAAAAAATACTTTTCGGGAGTAATTTAGTATCGTAAAAGTTTGCGCCGTGACATTTTGTAACTCGTAATAATAGTTGCAACTATTGGTTTTCGATTTATAAATTTTATCACACATTTGAATGGTTAATATTGAATATAAAAATAAATATTGTTACAGAACTCGTGTGGACCTGGAAATGAACAACTGGACAACTCCCAGCATTGGAAATCTCCAGAAGAAATTACACACATATTGCAAAATCAGATTATTTATTGCAAAATTATTTTATACAATGTATTTTACAAAAATCATAATAAATTAGATTAACTTAACAGTATTACAATGCTTTATCATTTATTCCTCCTCCTATGTTATCTAACATAATAATAAATAATATCCTGCAAAAATTAAAAATAATGTTCGAAAAAAGTAGTAAGAAACGCGAAAAAATAAAAAAAGTAACGAAGTCTGTTGAAAAATTACGAGAATTCGAAAGCGTGGGAAATCCGTGCCACCTCCTTGAATGTCATGTTCTCCTGATACAAAATCTCGATTTTCGGAGCAAAGTCCGGTTGCGATTCAAAAATTCCGCGCTCGAGAAATTCCAAGAAATGACGTCACGTTCCGAGAAATCGCGAAATTCCGAGAAATGACGTCACGTTCCGAGAAATCGCGAAATTCCGAGAAATGACGTCACGTTCCGAGAAATCGGGAGGTTCCCAGAAATGACGTCACGTTCCAAGAAAAATATTCCGTGCCACCTCCTCGGTTGTTCTGTTCTCCTGATACAAAATCGAGATTTTCAGCGCTAAATTTGAACTGAATTTGAAGCGCGAATCTGAAATCGAAAACGCGGGAAACTTGTGCGACCTCCTTGCATGTCATGTTCTCCTGATACAAAACTTCACTGAACCTGATACGCTTCAAATTTAGCTGTATCAGGAGAACATGACATTCAAGGAGGTGGCACAAAATTCCCGCGCTTCGAATTCTCGGTATGTGACGTCACTTCTTGGAATTTCGCGATTTCTCGGAACGTGACGTCATTTCTTGGAATTTCTTGGGCGGGGAATTTTCGAATCCCAACCGAATTTTGGTACGAGAATCGAGATTTTGTATCAGGAGAACATGACAACCAAGGAGGTGGCACGGAATATTTTTCTTAAAACTTCGTGATTTCTCGGAATTTTTCAACAGATTTCATTACTTTTTTTATTTTTTCGCGGTTCTTACTAGTTTTCTCGAATTTTATTTTTAAATTTTGCAGAACATTATTTATTAATATCTTAGATAAGATAGGAGAGGGAATAAATGATGAAGCATTGTAATACTGTTAAGTTAATCTAATTTATTACGATTATTGTAAAATACATTGTATAAAATAATTTTACAATAAATAATCTGATTTTGCAATATGTGTGTAATTTCTTCTGGAGATTTCCGATGCTGGGAGTTGTCCCGTTGTTCATTTCCAGGTCCAGACGCGTTCTGTAACAATATTTATTTTTATATTCAATATTAATCATTCAAATGTGTGATAAAATTTATAAATCGAAAACCAATAGTTGCAACTATTACTACGAGTTTCAAAATGTCACGGCGCAAACTTTTAAGATACTAAATTACTCCCGAAATGTATTTTTTGCGATTTGAAAATTATGTTATTAGAAAATTATCTGTAAAGGTATGCAACGCATATAAAACTGTGTATATTTCAATCAAACAGTTTATTGGAGAACACGATAATACAACTTAATGTTCTCTATATGTTGAATAATAGGACTGCAAAACCGCGCTATACTTACCTTATCTTTATTTTAAAATTATTAAATGTCCAACAAATTATAGATGAGAAGTTTTGTTCAAAATTAATTGAACCATAAAATTGAACCATAGTTAAAAGGTAGATACAACTTCGAATTATAGAAATAGCAGCTATAAAAGTTATGAAATTAATTTACAAATGTTATATCGTACCACTTTATTTCTTTTTTAATTATTGCTTTACCTGTTTTACACATTGCAGTTCAATAAATGTATACGTACAGACACATACGGTTAAGCATTAGTAACTTATAGTGGCATACAATAATTATACAATTTATCTTTTTGCAATATATAAAATCAGTTTTAAATTTCCCACATATCAAAAACATTTTAATCACGTTAACAGCGCCATCTCTCCAAAAAGTGTCCAAACTGGTGACAAACATTTATCGACAAGTAAACAAAAGTGGTAACTGACTTTGATGAGGCCTGCCATCTATCAAAGAAACGTGCAAACAACTCGCACATGTTTACCAACAATAAAAAGAGACAGAGAAGAAAGACATAGCTGCCCCACCTAAACGGTAAATAAACGAACTACTTCGTTAACAGTTTGAACCGTTATTCAATAGATGGAGCAAGAAACTAAAGCTACTTAATTTATGCGCGAAAATTAAAAATCACTTTCTCCGTTTACCTTTTCACTTAATTCTTATTTCTCCAAAGTCTAACTTGCTTTTGATACGATATGATTAATCGCTTATTACGGAGATCTTTACCTTTAATTTGAGCCCTCAATCATCTAAATAACTTGTCATTAAGTTGAGAAATTTTAATATTTTTACTAGGTTGCAAGTGACAGGTAGAGAGAAAATTAGTACCACCCACTCACCGCTAGACGGTTACAGTGTTTCAGAGTCCACAAAATCGATCAAAACTACAATTTGCAAAAATATATATTTGCGTTTAT
>JAOPTO010001983.1:0-108519 GCA_033822845.1 Tetrapedia diversipes | reverse complement strand
AGAATTTATTTAAAATTGTACTTTGGAAAAGCAGAAAATGCATTTGACGAACTGTGAACAATACTAGTTGAAGACCAACTCATAACAAAAGCAAGTAGAGTCAATGGTACTGCTTTGTCAAGGAAAAAATGGGAGATCTCCCGATTCGGTCGGCTAAGTGTTAAATAGGCGATGGATGCACGAGACTTTTGAGCGGCGGTGTAGGCGGAAACGATCTAGGAGCAAGGTTTCATAGAAGCTCTTTCTCGCCTTCCCTCCCGCTTTCCCGTTGTCCCTGGTTCGTGGCGCGTCGATGACATAACCCTTTCCGAAAGCCGGAACAAAGAGGCGCTTTCCGCGGGCACACGTGCGGCCGCGGATAAAAAGAGTCTCCGCTCGGTCTCGTGGGAAATCTACAAATCTCCGAGCTCGGGGCTCCGATTCGAGGGAGGCGCAGAAACGCTGAAACAGAGCCGGGAGGCACATTCTTCCACGCGAGATCCGTCGATCGAACGCGCGAGGGAGAGAAGCTCGACAACGGACGGTTAAGAGGAGCGCGCCAGTCCTTGACACATTTCGTTCGGTGGCGCCAATTTGGTCGTCGTCGGCTGGGCGGCTCTCTTCCTCTCTCTTTGCCTCTTGCTGACCGCTGACAACCGAAACGGGGAAGGGACGAAGGAACAAAACAGGCTGACAATGGGAATGGAAGGAGAGACGATCGAATCGCGACAAGGGAAAATTTGCCATGAACGGTGGGAAACTTTTATTAGTTAATTCTAGTACAGGTAGCCCTCCTACAACACGACATCCTATAACACGGTTTCGTTATAATACGATTCATAAATTGCGGGAACCCTCGTACAACACGGCATCCTATAACACGGTTTCGCTCTAACACGATAAGAAGATTGCGAAAATCTTTGTACAACTCTGTACTTCTAGTATGAGCAAGGGTTGCCGTCTTAATCGTTTGAGTTAAAAATTCAACATTAAAAAAAATTATAAGAAGGCCTAAGCGTAGGTGTAAATCTAGTCAGTTTTCTTCACCTTCCGCTGAAAGAAGCCGAAAATTCAAAAGAGAGCTGCAAAACTATTTAGCTCCATACCAATCAATTTATAATGACCTGGTAAGAGTCAACAAGCAAAGTGAAACTACAGATCTTTTTAAGTGGGAGGAATGTGCAAGAACTTTAAAATTTATTAAATTAAAATACTATTTTTGTTGTTTTGTGTTGTACATACATTTGTATTTTTAACCCTTTGCGCTCGAGAGGCGACTGTTAGTCGCCAAATGATAGCTTCACAAATTTTCAGACTTTAGTCAGTTCGTTTATTAGTCAGACGCGGAGGTTAAATAGTCGAATATGTAATTTTAGTATATGATTTAACTAAACTAAATGGAGTTTAATATAAGAGAATCTTAGGAAAAATATTTTGCACTAGAAAATCTTTGACGTTAATATTATTAGACAGCTAACAGTCACCTCTCGAGTGCAAAGGGTTAATAAAAATTAAGTTGTTTATGTAGAATTAAAAAAAAAAATTGTTTTTAATAAGTTTTCGGAACGTAACCCTCATTTTTGTACTGGCTCTGGGTCTCATACAACACGGCATTTTCTAGGAACCTATCTACCGTGTTATAAGAGGGTTATCTGTATTCTTTTTGGATCCATACGATAGAAAATTAACCCTTAACACTCCTACTGTTAAGCGTGAATACCGATCGGCAACTCCAACTTATTTTCGTCATATTTTGACTTGCAAGTTTTTAAGTGTCGAACTTTAAATGCTACAATCACGTGTAAATAATAATATTAAAGTCATTCGAAATAATGTTTATTCATTTCAAAAGTAATATAATTTTGATTACAATATTTATATTATTAATTATATTGGTGGTGCTTGAGAGGCCCACTTGGAGCCATAAAGGTTAAGATTATTTTTCGATAGGTATTACGTAAATTCGACAAATAAATATTAATTATCGTATACACAATAAACAATGTTAGCTAGATAAAATCGATAGTATTTTTGGAACATCATATTTTGAATACTGGGACACTAAAATTCAAATAACACCGATATGAGGAGTAAGCGAGAAGAATAACAGGGTCAAAGTACTATTTATTATTTACCGTTTTCTGTTTAGAGTATAGAATACGCGTAAAGTATAAGTTGACAGTTTTTGGAAAGCAATTTTTATATGGTCATTGGGCTTTTATTTTAATTGCGTTTATAATGATATGAGTTTACACGAAGGTCTTAAATTTAGCGATAGGAAGTATTTGATAGAGTCTGAAAAATTTCTTTAAAGCTTAGTGACCCAACATTGTTGAAATATGTAACATGGTATGTATATTAGTACTGTTAACACTATTCCTACCGACACTTCACGTATACCTATTCCTATCGCGACATTCCCACGTAAGACAGACTATAAATTTTTCTCAGAAAATAAACAATGAAGAACGAAGTGAGTATTGGAAAATGTATTATACGTATATTTGAGGAAAAGTTTAAAATTTAAAAGGCGGTTCGATTACGTTGTATATGTGAAATTCGAATCGAAACTTTAAAAACGGTCATTTGACCGGTCGTGGAAGGAATAGTGTTAATATGTGACTGTTGAACTCGATCTACATATTAAAATTACTCATAATCTTCTCTAATCTTTCTTTCTATATTGGTTATCTCTGGAAAACGATTAATGCATCAATAACCATAAATATTAGCGGTAAACGTTTTATCGGGTAAACAGATATTCTTCTGTTTATTGCTTGTTTGTTTACAGGGGAAAGATACAGAAGAATTTGGATATTAGCGAATCAAGTTATAAAAAGGATCGTTCGGAATAAAATATTAGAAGACATCAAAATTGTCTACGGTCGTACATGTTTACGACTTTCTGATGAAGCATATAAATCTATATTGGCTATGTCATGGTTGAAACCGAAGCTATTTTCAGACAATGGCCAATGTTTGGGTAATACATCTAAAAATAGATTGAACTTCTAGAGAATGATTTTAATAATCACTTCGTTGTTATTGAATATTATTAAATTATTTTTAGTTCTATGAAAACCTGAAAACTTAGTATTTTATAGAAATGAAATTCGTGATATTATAATCCGAGACCTGTCTCAACTTAAGTGACATATTTTTACCGATAAAATTATATCCATTGAATACAAAGATGTATTTATTTCAATTATTATAGAAAATAAGTATGACACATGCATTTACTTATATGTTAGTCTTATAATCAAACCGCAGATCTTTATGTAAATTCATATTTTTATGAATATGCTAATGAGATGTTGCCCAAACTGAACTGTGCTTCACCCTTCAAGTACGATAAATATTACAAAGTATTGTATCATATTAAAACAAATTTAAATTGCTCATTAATACTTAAAAATGAGTAGCATAATTAAAATTCTATTAACCTTTTGTCCCCGAAAAGTGACTCTAGGTAGTCGAACAATAGCACTTTCACAAACTTCCCCTATTAGTCATCAAAGATAAATAAATGTTAGTACAATTAAATCTTGGTACTGTTTAATTTCAATACTCTGCACGTGGAAATATTCGAAAGACAGCTAACCGCATTTCGAGCGCCACGGATTAAAACGAAATACGCCTGAAATTCCAACAATTCGAAGTGTATTTCCAGCACAAAAGAGGTACACGTGCAACATTCTTAGGCGATCGTTAACGGAGAATTAATATCTAGCCGAGAACGAGTAAAACGCGGTGAAGAGCGTCCCAGAGGGAAAGACGAAGAGGAAGAGTGAAAGGGAGATATGACATCGAAGTGGAAAGTGGCGGAACGTTGGGCAAGAGGGAAAGGAAAATCAATGTCAGACAACGTGCGTTGCAAGGTGAAATCAAAGGAGCCCGGACCGGCAACAGCACCCTTCCCTTTCTCCTTCGAGAGAGGAAGCTCGGTCGATCCCACTGGCGACGCTCGTCGTTGCAAGGGATGCCAACCAACCCTCCTGTTTGGCCCCGGTCGGAGACCAAGAGGAAACCATAACCCGCACAACGGTCCACTTTCGAGACCTCGCTGAATCGGAATATAACTATCGAGCTCCCTCTCTCCCACCCTCCTGCCCATCCTCCCCCCCCCCTGGTCCGACCACTTCCGTGGTGACATGATTTCTCGTGTTCCCGCCTCGTGTTTTGACTCTTCACTCTCGGTTTCACGAGAGCGACGCTTAAAGACGACCTGTTAGCCGTTGCCGCGCCTTGAATTATTTATGGTGATGGAGTCTTTCGATACGGGACACACCGGATTGGATCGCTGTATCTTTAGGGGATATCATGGATGTTTCTTGGATGAAGGCGGGCGAAGGAAAGCAAGGTCGAGTTCAAGTTTTTTATTTTCGTCGATTTTCTTTACTTAGTGCGCGCAATAGTGTTTGCTTCCTGTTTGTAGAGGGGCAGGTTGTTCAGTTCGAGATCGGCGATCGTTAGATAGAGGAACAACGAGATAAGGCTAGTTCGACGAAGCGTGATTTCGGGGACCCGAGGGAGGAATCGCGAGTTGACCCAGATATCGATTGATAATGCACGCATGTACGCGGGATGATCGTTATCACGGTGTACCAATGTCTAACTGATACTCGAGAGGAAGCACGAAGTTATGCTTCATTGTTTCGAGAACTAACGCGATAAGGGAGCTGTACGAAAGTAAAAATAGAAAATCGTTCTGAGTGCTTCCGTGTTACTTAAAATTGAAAATATTATAGGCATTTGGTAAGTTAATTATTGAAAGAATTAAATTGATTAAAAAAGAAGATAATACGTGTACTGAAAAGATGGACAAAGTATTCAACATGGCGGACAACATACTTTCAATTAATATCGGTTATCAAATATTCTCACGAATATTGGCAAGGAATATAAATATAGCACAAGTATTTTAATTTATCTGTTTCTACGTCATCAGATCTTAAATGTTAGTTGTACGTATAAGAGGAAATGAAAGATAAGAGTTCTATAAAACTTAAACTATGAACATTTAATCTTTCAACGTGATGCACGATTAAAAACAACCGTGAATTTTCTGAATTAAATAATCGATAATACATTTAACGTGTCAACATAATGTCAATCATCTAATAACCACGATAGATAAACGGCTTCGAAAACAAGTTTGCATTCCACTGAAATTCATTGATCGCTCAATTATATTGTTCATCAATAGAACACAAGAATTGAAATCCAATCCATTAAACAACAATTCATTTCTTCTATTCCAACAATTTTCGAAAACAAATATCAAATACCAATTACCGAAATTACTAATCCACTAGTTATACCAAGCCTAAAATGATTAAATCGTAATTTATTTAACACCTTTATACGTATATATGTACATATTCCTGTTGCAACTCCACTTTCATTGTATTAATGGACTTTCGTCCTTCGAAAATAAATCGTTCCCTCCCCAAAGTTTCGTTTACTACCCTCACCAAAAGATTCCCAAATACATATACCTAATTCATTAAACAATTTTCTTTACCGTGTGACCTTTAGGTAATCATTTCACATTTATCAATAACTAACAGATATTCATCCTAGATTAATTACAAATAACGATCCATTTAATGCTAGAACTGACAAAGGGGTTAAAATGGAGACAAAAAAACGTGTTCCTAATTTTTCATAGGAACTTGATGCACTTGCCGCAGTACCACCCCTTATGGAAATTTACCATATTTTTTACTGTGACTACCATAATTTCTTTAACTCATATCAGCTACGTTCTTTACCTAATTTTTGTTTTCTCTGTTGCGAGTAAGCAGACCATAATCATCGATATAGCTCTAGTATTAACATCCTCTTTGCCGTCTCTAATCAATTCATTCGAATGCAGAATCTCCCAACGCGACAAAAATCGCCCGATCCATTAATCTCTTCGCTCTTACTGCAGTCCGCAATCTCCATTCGAAACAACAAATGGAGAAAAAAAAAAGGATGGAAAAAATATGGGTTGCGGTGCGAGGCACGAACTCGTCAAAGGCTCTCGCCTCTCCCGCGGAGAGCACACAGAGAGCGGCACATATATACGTGTACGCGCGAATGTACGCTTGGCCCTCGGCCGCGTAGTTGCGCGCACACAAACGGCCGGGGAGCACGCAAACCTTGCGCGTTCACGAACTTTTGGCGGCACGTGCACTCACACAGAGCCGGTCAGGCGGCTGCACACACGCGCGACCGTCCCTGTCCGTGCACGCACGCATTCGTTTATTGATTGGTGCGTGCCGCGGTAGGCTCGGCTCTACGAATTTCGGCGCCCCGCATCGCGCCGGTACGCTCACGGTGCATTCGATTTGTACCTTGGTGAAATTGTGCTGGACGATACGGGGTAGCTTCCAAAATGTGATTTCGTGTATATCATCGTGTTTGGGCTTGACGGTAACAAGAACAGTTTTCTCAATATCGAAGACAATAAAACGTATGAACGCTTATTGAAAATACTGGATGGAGTTGGTGGTAGTTAATGAGATTAATTGGAATATTTTATTTGCAGAAATTTTTGATGGATTAAATCGTAGAACAGGAATATTTTGAGGGAGAGGCTGAATATGTGTATCTGTATCGCAGATTTTGTTGTTGATATTTGATTGTTGATGGATTATCTTTAGATTGTTTAGCAACATGAATCATAATTACGAAGACTCGCTAAAGATTGCTTCGTTTACGATATGATATTCTTAAATTAGGTAATCAGATATTAATGTTTTCTTGATATAAACAATGAGCGAACTCAATAGAGTATGTAAATAATGGAATCGAATAATGATTCATCTACTTTCACAACGAATCTACGATTTCAAACAAATGATTATTAAATACAAATAACAGAGACAGAAAATCCAGTTTTATTTGAATGAGAACCCAAAGAAAGAGATTTGTCTTGGTAACGCCCAGCTGATTTTTTGAATCAGGTTTCCATTGAAATTTTTGCGAAACAACCGTAAATTACAGGTTCGGCCAGCTTCCTGGAGAGCACGGATTCGAGAATCAACGAAATGACCCCTTACAGATAATTGAATTTATTTCCCTACAAAATGGTTTTCGCTCGAAGCAACCACGAACGAATGAAACGCATCCTTAATACCCATATACCCGAAACACGCTAAAAATATGCAGCCGAAAAGTTAATCGTTCTGCAAACGAAACTACAGACAAACACGAGGAGTTGTTTAGAAGGCGCTAAAATTAATCATCGGTCGCAGTGAATGCAAAAAAAAGGACGGCAACTAAGTGACACTGTAAACACAGCGAACGATAAAAGTAAAAATAGGAGACGATAAAAAAAAGCAGGGTAAATTTGACGACGAGCACAAATCATCGTAACGGTGATGATGCACCGTAGAGGATTAGAGGCGCGAGTTCTCGTTAGTTCGTGATTATCGAACTCGTGCACGAGCCACGAAAATATCTATACATACACGTTATACACTGTGTAATTAATAAATTCGTTTGGATCTCTGGTGAAACAGAGAAACCGATAACACCGCATATTGCTATAGATAATTTTCGAGTTGCTCTCCTCTCTCCCCTTTTACCGTGAACCTACCGACCAGTCATATGAAATACGTCGAATTCGACCGACATTGCGGAATCGCGGGCGCTGCAGTAAATTTGCACCCACGCCTGGCTGTCGCCCAATTCCACCCGGTTTACCACTACCACGCCGCCCAAAAATATATATGCGCGAGCCGTGGTGCGCGCGGGACCAGCCGGTGCTATCTAGCGGCTGCGATTAGAAGTTTGCACAATGCCGCGCGCACACACACACACTCGCACATGCTGCGCGGAAACACAACGCGCATCTTTCCTTCACGCACGTTGCAATCGCGATAAGGGCAAACGCGTATTCGTACTTCTTTAATTCTGCTTCGAATTATGATTGTATGACATAATTATTATTCGTAATGGCTCAATTGGATAATTCGTAAAGCACTAAAATAGTTCTATTGAAATACTTGGAAAAGAAATATACTAAGAAGTAAGAGTATTAGAAAATGTTTCATGTTTTATTCTTCATGTGTTATTAATTAGCTTATTCAACATATTCCACAATAATATTGATTAAACTATGTCTGTATCTTACAATTATTACAATATACTTTCCCTAGGTATAAGAAGGATGTTCTATTGACCAAACGAATTCAAATGTATAAAAAAAAAACATTTAAGAACCAAAAAATTACGAAAATCGACCAAGCTATTTTAGTCATGCGATTAATAGCACTGTGACATTTATTTGCACATGGACAATGGTGTGCTAGGAACCCAAGAACGATCGTGTAAAAAAGATAGACAGAGGAAGGGCGAGGACGCCGAGGGAGAGGGCAGCAAGCCAATGCAGGAGGAAGGCCGGGGAATGAGGGTTGAGGATTTCCAACGAAGATAGGGTTACGCATTGTGCGTAGGAGGGTAGTGCCAGGCTAGCACGCCAGTCTGTTGTTTTATTCCTACTTGTCAGAGCGAGAAGCATCGTAATAAAGCTTGCAGAGGGGTCGGGACTGTACATAACGTGCTCGTTTTGTCATAGTCGTTCTGGCTGACGAATAATAAAAATTAAAGCTGTACCTCGCGGAATCGTGGCTTCGTTCGAATAAACGATTTCATTCATGCGATGAAGTAGTGAAATTCAGAGTTATGGGTGGCATAAGTATTTTTACAAAAAACTTCAATTGTCACGTTGAAAAGGTTCGTTGTTGAAGTAAATTTTGATTGGAAGAATTATTATTTACATTGCACATGAATGCAAAGATTGCGATAACATGGATTTATGATTGTAAAGGTCGAAGCTAATACTTATCGATATACCCGCAATATGATTTCAAGATATTTAAAGTATGGTTCTGCGAAAGTAATCAGTATTGTACCTGTGTTTTTGTTTTCCTGAACTTTGACAACCCGATAGATAATTCGAGCAATCTCAATTTATTGACCAAATTACCTTTAAGTTCGTGCAAACTTCATTTATTTGATGCCTATCAAAATCTAAACATGATTTTGCAATAGCAGCATTAATACAGGTAAAACTACTTCTTTCATGTGGAATAGATAAAACATCCTTTCGAATAACTTTTGAACGATATTCGAATAAACTATCATTATACAAAATCTTCTTGAAAGCTCTAAAATGCTATAATAAAAATTATTAACATTAACCTAACATTCCCATCGACTCCAAAAACGACCAATCCAATGACCCAATCGATACAACTACAATTACAAGACTCCAATCATCATGGACTTCTCTCCCCTCCCATTTTGGTTGTTCCGCGCCCAAAAAACCTCTCTACAATCTCAGCTACGATCTATCAATAATTCAAAACCTACACTGAAATACGCGGCGTGCACACAAGCACTCTACTTACACAGACAAACGCACTCGTGCGCCAATTCGCTAAGGAGAACGTTAGAGCAAGCGTGGCCGTTTTTGTCGGATATGCCTCCTCCTCGTTTATCAGCCTAAATAGTTCGTGCGACAGGGCCCTCTAACGGCGTTATCGTAAAATGTTTCGTGACCCGAATTCGGCACTGCACGAGACCCTATCGCCGCCCTATAAGCCGGTCTAACGGTTAACAGCGCCAGCGGGTTGCGTGAGCAGAGGCCGTGCGATTGCGTGCGTTGAAACAATACGCAGCTACGTGGTATTGAATGTGCACTGCCGTTCAAAAGTTTGGAGCATGCTACGATTTCGAAACGAGTATGAATAT
Source organism: Tetrapedia diversipes (assembly GCA_033822845.1). Lineage (NCBI taxonomy): Eukaryota > Metazoa > Arthropoda > Insecta > Hymenoptera > Apidae > Tetrapedia > Tetrapedia diversipes. The sequence goes on along the minus strand of JAOPTO010001983.1, from coordinate 98,790 downwards.
AAAGCTTTTCTTATGCGAATAAATATTTTATCGAATGTATTATTCTACTATAATAAAAAATTCATATTCGACTACGAGTAAAAAATTGTAATTATAGCGAACTTATTTCTTTTTTCTTTTTTATGTCTGCTTTACGTAATTTTGACGTTGTTATAATTAATTTTATAATCGTTTTTTATTCAATATTACTTAGGGCTTCTTGCAAGTATCTCCAAAAAAGAACATAATAATGTATTGAAATACTTAAGATACTTAAAAATTGTCCAAGATTAGTATAAAAAGGAATCTTTTCTTGTTCTCACAGAGAAACTCATTTTGTGGTTGTTTCTCAAGAATATTCATTACATAATTCTAATTTGAATTTTTAATCATAAATACTTGTTATACACGCATGAAAAATGCTCGTTTTACACAAATGATGATGGGTATTCCAAACTTTCGAGCGGGAGTGTACTCTTCCATCGCAAGTAGGTTCGAATTTTACTGCAATGTTTCATGCGATTCATAAGTACTTGGTAAAATAGAATTGCTACCATTTTATTAATACAATATATGTCATAATAGCACATCGTTTATGACAAATTTGAGAAAAAATAGGTATCGAATATTTGTTGAGTGTTATTAGATACCAGAACTTCATTTTAGGCTTCCAAACTAACCGACGTAATCTCGAGTAATTTGAAAATATGTAATGCAAATGAAGCATCCCCTTTTTATGAACAACACTCGAATTCCATGAAGAATTCTTATACTGAAATTAACTCAGATTCGTGAATGCATATTAAATTGAAACTTAACATCTGTTTACGAATAGTGTAACCTCGTTTATCCGAACATGTCAGATAATAAATATATCAACTGATAATTAATTTCGATAATAGAGGTTCACTAGCTATCCTGCTCCACTTGTTTTTATTAGTTCAGATAACAGACGTTCGACGTTCAGAAACCCAAGGTCAATTATTTCATCTCTGTTCAACTGTTTCTTATCATTCTGCATTCAGTAAAAATTGTACGTGTAGAGGGTGAAACAGTTTGAACATAATACATATTATATAAACAACTCTACGCATACATTCGATCTCAGTTCTGCTAATAGAAGCTCACCTTTAAGTTCATATACCCGAGGCTGAGCATTAACTTGTTCGTATAAACGTGACTTTACTGCATTCGAATACCATTAAGGGAAACTCTCGTATCGGACCTGGTTCAAATTCGTGAATACACATTTACCTTGATTTCGTCTCTACTTATGAACAATAATCGAGTACCATGAAGCGAAACCTTTAGTATTATTACTTTATTATTACTAATTTTGAAATAAACTCGAATTTTACCGAACCTAATCCCATCACCTGCTCAACGGTAACATTCAACTCGCATGAAACTAAAACTTAGGTACACGTATTGAACCTGACTGGAATTTATCAGTACTCATCGAGTTTAATTCTATTGCTAGCGGACGACGTGCATGCGATTAAATGACAGAAAGAAAGACTTCGAGCGATTAGCAAGCCAATTGCTCTCGATCGACGCTCGCAACTGGCTGACTAAAAGATTGCGTGTTATCAACAGCACCGATCCCATGATGCGATAGTTAATACGTGCAATCATTGCAATCTACGTGGCCACGATAGCACACGTGGCCAGTTTTCAATTCTCGTTGATTCATTCGGTTGGGTTCACTCGATTTTCGTATCGAACTGGGTGTAACCTTCTCACCTTACACTGAGATATTCGGTTTCTCATCTTTTCATTAGAACACTGAAAATATAACTTTTAAGTCGTTGCAAGAGGATTAGCATTGTGTATAGAGTGTTCATTGGATTATTGTTAGTTTTTAGAATTTGATAAAAATAACTCTTCCAACCGTTTTACTATGTTCTATTATGTAAATTTAAGTTATTTACAAAGTACATCAAAACGTACTTAGGATTAATATCGTGTATAGAGTGTTCATTGGATTATTGTTAGTTTTTAGAATTTGATAAAAAGAACTGTTTTAGCCCTTTTACTATGTTCTACTATGTAAATTTAAGTTATTTACAAAGTACATCAAAACGTAGTTAAGATTAGCATTGTGTATAGAGTGTTCATTGAATTGTTGTTAGGTGTTTTTAGGATTTGATAAAAAGAATTCTTTCAACCCTTTTGTTATGTTCTACTATGGAAATTTAAGTTATTTATAAAATACATCAAAACGTAGTGAATAAATTGATTAAATTAATTAATTAATCTGAGAGTGTAGTCGCCAAAACACGTAACAGCGAAACCATCTATTAATTGGGAATGTAGCCAAATTTCATTCAATGCTCGAAGCAACGCGATTATTTCAGAGTTACCTATCGATTGAAGAGACACTAATTCGTAGAATGCTACGATTCTCCTGTACACAACTATGCTCTGTCGATCAATACAGGTCTTAGGGATGTCTGTCATGCCGGATTTCAGTCGTATTCCTGACAAAGTCAACGTAATCGTTTGAAGATGAAGATTTCATATTTCATATAATTATAATGCGACAAAATTAAAAAAGGAATATATAGTGGTAGTAAAAGGTACTCGCACATCATTGTACCTATTTCAGCATTTATGTATTGAATAATTAGATTCAAATGTGTTAAAATTCTTATCATTCAACAGCACTTTGACTTAGCTATAACAATTTGGTATATTTAAAAGGAAATGTAGGTTGAAAATGAAAATTATTTTCACGAAAAATAGAGAATGGGTATGTGCGAATACCTTTTGTAACTGTTGTATATCAATTAAACAAGAGCAACTAATTGATTCTTGACATAGTTTTCTAATTACCTATATTTTGAATACAATTTTTTTAACACTACATCTAATTATTCACATTATTCAATAAATCAAATTGAAAATTGTATGAAAAACATACTTAAAATAAGAGGAACAAACGTTAATTCATGCTTATTATAAGAAATTATATTAAATTTTGAAAAATGTATTAAAATAAATTTATATGACCTCTATGAAAAGTTACTAATTGTCTATTTTGACCAGCTTGGTAGTTTCAGTGACATTAGATAGTAATATTACCAAATCAATATTTTAAAACACTGGTCAATGAAGGACTAAATAATTTAATCTATTAAATAAATATTTTTCATTACTTGGTTTCAAACGATTTAAATCCGAACTATAGTTGTCATCATAAAACACTTTTCTTTTACAGAAACTCCATATCTTATTTACTCGTAATATATATTTTTCATCGTTGTGTTTCTCTAATGAAAACACGAATATTTCGTTTTTAAATTTCTTAAAGTCTTTTAAGATAAATAAATAATTAAAAATTTTTAAATAAATTCCAAAAACCTGTCTTTCATTGACCTTCTTGACTGTGAGAACAACCCCTTAAGGATATACCATAATAAAGTTAAATTCTTCGATTGGTTTTTCTAATTTTACAAACGTCTGCTGTATCGTTAAGAAACACCGAAATTAGGCATTCGATGTTTATTCGGCTCTGAGATCATGGGAAATTTTATGAATCCACGACGGAGACCTGAACAGTTTCAGGAAGTTATGAAAGTAGGCGCGGGTCAAACAAATCTTCTCTCAACCAGCGATAATTTGCAGCACGAGGAACCGGAGAGTCAACCAAACTTTTCTAACAGTTTCTAAAACACACCGTGGCTGCTTTGGCCATGACACACATAGGAACCAGCCTTTCGCATCCTCTCTTGAAAAAACATCCAACGGTCTATACCCATAATTCATTTGAAACCGCTTGCGTTCTATCTTCCACGGGAACCCGATCTTTTTCTCGCATCTTCACCGTAAAAACGGTGTTCGCAACTTTCGGCAGCCACCATTATCTAGTTCCTTCTAATTTATTCTCGATTCGCGACACCCGATCTTTATTATTCGCCTAACTTGCACGTAGATAATTTGAAGAATTTTGGTTTTACTGTTCACTGAATAAGTAGGCAAGATGCTGCGCTCTGTGGTTGTCGACTCTTTGCGTTAGAGATTTATCTCGATACTTAATTTCGTCGATTCGATGATTAAAAATTTGCTGTGAAAAGTTTACAGTTGCTTCATTGACATTATTTATATTCATTTATTAAATCTTACGTTTTATAGCTGTTTAATATGTGATATTCTGAAATACTAGCATAAACGGTACGCAATACTGTGTAATTAGTTCGTAATTGCTCATACAAGCAAATTAACTCGTCGTTTCTAGTTAACAATTTAAACAATTCATTTTACAGATGTTATTAGATACTGTCTTCATATGTGATCTTACTTTAGGTGGAACAAAGTTTTATAAATTTTCTTAAACGGTCAAAGAATAAATCGAACGAGCTCGAAATCAAAGTTACGAACTCTTTCAGCAAGGAATATCAATAGATTAAGGAAAAGATACGTTTAATTTGACAAAACTTTTCAGATTTTTCATCCATATGAAATTCACGAATTAAAGCTACGTTTACACTGAAGCAATATCGAGGAACGTTTTACTGAATGTTTCATGTTTCTTCAAAAAGTCGTTGCTTGTTGTTTCAGTGCGGATTAAACGTGTTTCTAAGTCACCATATGTTGAAAACGTTTTTAAACATGCAGTTTTCATAACAGACGACAAAATATTGCTGGAGGTTGTTTCAATGCAACTTTAGAATCACAGTTATAAAGTTGGATCGATTTATAGTCCATAACAAGAACGAATCTCAATTCCAAGTGTTCCGACCGAAAATTGCGACGTGCTAACTAGCAGTGAACATTTCTGTTGAGAACGACATAGTCGACCCCATGATGAATTTTTTTCCAACTTTGTGATCAATAGAATATGAAAGTGCAATCTCTACCATCAGAATTCCTACAATTGAATACCAGAAAAGGATCGTGTATATAACATTAATAGAAAAAATAAAATATTGTATATGTGCTTAGAGTGCAATTACCATAGAATGCTATTACCATCCAGCTGTATCAGATGTTCAGCGTTAATTATGAACTTTATGTAATTGTTGAAAATGTATATATTGTTGGATTATAATAAACACTATTAAACCACGATATAGTCGACCTTGCTTTTTCACTATACGAATACAATTTATAATCTAGGAATCAGTAACTTTGATATTAATCTTATAAATTCGTTTACATATTCGCAATGAACTCTGTGTTCAATTTGATCACACGACATTTAAGTTTTGTGTACTATAACAACAGTGACTTTACTAATTATTTTCGCTGTTGCTTCTGACTAATTAACGATTACTATATAACTTATTATATCCAAATACTTAGAAAATTCATTAAATCCATACATGAAAAATACTGTACAACGATGTAGAAATGGTAATGCCACAGCGAATGGTAATGAACTTATATCTAAATACTTAGAAAATTCATTAAATCAGTAAATACTGTACAACGATGTAAAAATGGTAATGCCACAGCGAATGGTAATGAAATTATATCTAAGTATTTAGAAAATTCATTAAATCGGTAAATACTGTACAACGATGTAAAAATGGTAATACTACAGCGAATGGTAATGAATTGATATCTAAATACTTAGAAAATTCATTAAATCGATAAATACTGTACAACGATGTAAAAATCACCACGACGAATGGTAATGAACTTATATCTAAGTACTTAGAAAATTCATTAAATCGGTAAATACTGTACAACGATGTAAAAATGGTAATGCCACAGCGAATGGTAATGAAATTATATCTAAGTATTTAGAAAATTCATTAAATCGATAAATACTGTACAACGATATAAAAATGGTAATGCCACAGCGAATGGTAATGAACTTATATCTAAGTACTTAGAAAATTCATTAAATCGGTAAATACTGTACAACGATGTAAAAATGGTAATGCCACAGCGAATGGTAATGAACTGATATCTAAATACTTAGAAAATTCATTAAATCGATAAATACTATACAACGATGTAAAAATCACCACGACGAATGGCAATGAACGTTACATCCAAGATGGACAAAACTTTTGCATTCACCAATCAGAACGTCGTCAGTCCTAGCAATGATTTTGCGCTATTGCTGCATTGTGCAATGATTTCAAGCGGTTGGAGGTTAGACCGAGTTTCGAGGCTCGCATGTTGCGAGAAGGACTAATCGCTTCTAAGAACCCGTGGCCTAAATCGGCTCGCGTTTAGGCATTCTCGAACCTATCCCGATTCGAGCATAACTTGCGCCAAACGCGTTACCCACACCAACGAGAGAGCTTCGACAACTTGAAGAAACAACAAATCCCGATGAACGCTAACGAATCGTAAAACACACGATTTAGAAACTCTCTCGCGTCTCCCCAACCCTTTCTTCCTGCCTCGTGGCAACGCGGGTCGCACTCGTGGCGCAGAGGATCATTATTGCTCAAACGTGAGAGAGGCTCTCTATGTAGGTTCGCTTGATTTTAACACTTTGCAGCGGCAGGTTTTAGGCGAACGATACGCAACAGGGTACTTTATATTCAAATTCCGGAAAGCTACGGTACGGTGAAATTTAGATGGTTTTCAACCGATGTGCCGCGAGAGATACATACAGTGGCTCCAAAAAGTATACTATTTTAAAAATAAACTTATTTAATCTTAAAATTCTGATTTCAATGAAATGTTTTCGATAAAATTCTTTGTGAGTATGTAGAACACAATAATATATGTATGGATTAATTTTTATTTTTATCGGAGTATCACTTTAACACGTTCGTCGCCACGTCACCCATATTTGGGTGACGCTCTCTTCCTTAAAGTTAAATAGGAATTTAAACTGGAATTTTAAGAGGAATTCAATGGAATAAGTATTGAAGTATAATATATATAAATATAAAATAAAAATTAAAAATTAAAACTTTTGCTATTTCTATGTTATTTTACCCCAATCTATTTATTTTATGCAATCGGATTTGGGCTCAACGAGAAACTCAGTCGAATTACGCTGGGCGACGAACGTGTTAAACAAGTGAAATCCACGTTAAATATTTCAGTGTTTCTTCTAGTCTTTTAAACATAACTGGGTAATGGTGTGTGATAAAGCAAAACCTTTCAGATAAAAAAATGTTTAATTTTTGATCCTCTATCCCCCTGTAATAAATAAAATCTCAGAGAAATTTGTCAATTCAAAGCATGAAGAGTCATTAAAACTTCGGGGGTCGTTTTCAGTATTTCAGAGAGATTTTCTATCTACAAAAAAATTTCCCCATGTATAACCCATTTTGGTCAGTGTACACACCAACTTTCATTACAATTAGAATTTTAAGACTAAGTGAAGTTTCTTGTAACATGGTGTATGAATACTTTTTGGAGCCACTGTATGTACAGTAGCAGACAAGAGTTTAAGACCAAAGAGTTAACGAAAATAAATAAATAAATTTATGAGAAATAATACGATATGATAGTGAAAAAAATGAATATACAGACAATATTTTCAAACCATAAAACTATGTTTTATACTGTCCTCTCGTCTTAAACTTTTGTCTGCTACTGTAGATATGTCTAAAATTTTTTAACGTTGAGACGTGGTGGAAATAATTAGGAATAATTATCGTGTACAAATTAATAAAATTATAAAGTGATTTTTTTAAATATAAAGTTGGAAAAATTCTTTTCGTATATCATTAAACGTCGTTTAATGCATAGTGAGAAAGATAGAACAAAAATGAAAAAGAAATACTATTCCTTTTGTAAATCAGTCAAAAATGTTTGATTATTTATTAAATTAATGGAAAGATAAATGTAATATATTTCATGTCGTGCCATAGAACGGTAATAATTATATACTGCGAATCAAAAAAGATTAGAAATCGCTGGTACAATACAACGTGTGATCTTTTTCTTTAATTTTCACAGATTTCTTTCCTCGAATTGAAAATTTTTGTGTTCTACAAACTGAATATTGCAAGTTAAAAAGAGATTCGAATATAGTATGGATTTATGACCTGTTTCGTTATCGTTTGAACCTTTTCTACTTTTATATTCGTTATATAATGATACAAGGAAAATCAAATGAAATTTAGTATTAAAGATGTATATAACCTATCACGGTAAGAATTATTTTATATACAAAGCGATTACAAAAAATAGATATTTTTTTATAACGATGCGTATAAATACTATGGAATTATAAACAATTTAATTTACCTGATGCTTATCAATTCATAAATAGATATGAAAATAAAAATAGTGGTGTACGAACGCAATTTAAAATTAACGTTAAATATAAGATATCATTATGAATAAATAAAAATCAGTAGATCAGCGAATCATCAAAACTCTAATCCTAATTCCTTCAAATTTATAGAATTAAAAGGTACCGAACACAATTCACGCATAACACTTCAACCTACTTCCTCTGTCACCCTATTAAGCAAAGAAAACCATCAACACTGAACACCCCTATCCATTAAGGAAGATCATAATAAGACAAGGGATTAAAGCAGGGACCCGTTTCTAAATAGAAACAGGTGCAAACATATTGTGTTCCTTAAATTCCTCCACGTCAAACCATCATTTAAAGCAGAATACAGTAGAATGCAGCAGAATCCTCTAAAATTGTCTTGTTTCCGATCGTTTTGTGATGTATAACAGCTGCCTTTTGTTTTTTGTAATAGGTTTGTCTCCCTGTTGATTCAAACAATTAACTACGCTCAATGTTATCACGCCTCCTCCACAATAATTATTGTTAGATTTGCGTATATAGAAATTTTCACATTTAACTACTTTTCCGATAAACACTCCTTTTCATACTTTCTGAACTTCTTAATCGGTCATTGTATAACAATTTATAATTAACAACTATATCTCCACTAAATAAAAAATCATAATTGAAAGAAAAGTATTCGACCAGTTTTCTAAGTCACTAAAATTTCATTAAAAACAATCCTTAATTTGTAAAAAAAAAGTGATTTTTGGACATAAAAGTGAATGGATAAAATAAGCGTATTAAAAAAAGTTACTTCATTCTTTCCTCAAAATGAATAATTAATGTTTTAACGAAAAGAAACCGCGTCTGGGACAAAAATTACGGCTTATTTTGGCGTGGATGCATCGGTAATGAATTGTTCACAATAATTTTCTTCGAGTAACTGATAGTTTAATATGTCTTTATAATATAAATACATACGATATCGTTCGAAACAGTTACCTTCGTCTAAGGAAGCATTACAAAATTTACAGACTAATTGTAAGCCTGTAAAAGCCGATTAATAGGCTTCCGGTCAATAAAGTGTTAAGTAAAGTGATTTCGTTTTTAGTAACAGCGAATAAAGCTTTCATTTCGTCACCGAGATCACATCGATAAAAGACAATTTCGTGAGTAGACATTGGAAACACGCGAAGACGACGCGCAGACGTCGCGACGATCCCGCATACGGAATTAACGAGCAGAAAAAATGAATTAAAGTTTCAGGAAGGCGCACCGTATCAATGGCGCTCGGAAGTTTCTGGCGTGATCGCGGCCGCGCGCGTTACGGTGAAACTTTTACGAGGCACGTGCAGGAAATTGCAGCGAAGCTCAGACAGAACACGAGGTGGAAGTAGAGAAGGACAAGGGGACGCGCGAAGTAGATGTGGCCACGGTGCAACGACTTGAACGGACTCGGAAACGGTTTCTGGCCTGTTCATCTATTATTCAGCGTCGTCGCGTGCAGTGTCCTTTGAGACAGGACTCACACGACTTTTACGTGCGGTAACGACGGATTCACGGTGTGCTTGAAAAATAACGAGATTGAGAATAGGGTAGACGTTGATACCTAATTACAAGTAGAACCTTCTTTGGCGAAACAAGTACTAATAATTAACCTGAACCTAATCTGAACCCTTTGCACTTGTGAGGTGATACCTAATTACAAGTAGAACCTTCTTTGGCGAAACAAGTACTAATAATTAACCTTAACCTAACCTGAACCCTTTGCACTTGTGAGGTGATACCTAATTACAAGTAGAACCTTCTTTGGCGAAACAAGTACTAATAATTAACCTGAACCCAACCTGAACCCTTTGCACTTGTGAGGTGATACCTAATTACAAGTAGAACCTTCTTTGGCGAAACAAGTACTAATAATTAACCTGAACCCAACCTGAACCTAACCTGAACCCTTTGCACTTGTGAGGTGACTGTTAGTCGTCTAATAATATTAACCCCTTACACTCGAGAGAAGACAGTTAGTCGTCTAATAATATTAACCCCTTGCACTCGAGAGGAGACGATTAGTCGTCTAATAATATTAACTTTAAAAATTTGCAAGTGCAAAATATTTATTAAGATTCGCTTATATTAAACTTCATTTAGTTTAGTCAAGTCGTATACTAAAATTTACATATACGATTATTGAACCTTCGGGTCTGACTAATAAACAAACTAATTAAAGTCTGAAAATTTGCGAAATTATCATTTGACGACTGACAGTCACCTTTCGAATCTGCTTCATATAAAATTTTACAGGAGAACGTTTTCATTCAATACCTCAAAGTTATACTTTTTGCAGACAGCAGATATTGGTTTGACAACGACAATATGGCTATGAAGAAACGTTAAACCATTAACCCTTATAGCTCCGAGTGTGCCTCTCAAGCACCACCGATATAATTAATAATATAAGTATTGTAATCAAAATCACATTACTTTTGAAATGAGTAAAGATTGTTTTGAATGACTTTCATATTATTATTGTAGCATTTAAAGTCTGACACTTAAAAACTTGCAAATCAAAATATGACGAGAATAAGTTGAAGTAGCCGATCGATATTCACATTTAAAAGTAGGAGTGTTAAGGGTTAATTACGCGAAGGAAATCATTGTAATCGATCCGTTAGCGATCGAGAATGCGTATGCAATAAGTCGAGCCACGAGCGGTTGGTAAACTGTTGAAAGCCCTGCTGCAATTATCGTTTAATTCGGTATGAAACCTCGGGACAAAAACGTCCGGCAAAATCACGACACTTAAACCGTGTCGCATCTCCGTTCAACATCACGGAACTCTCTAACGCCCGAAACGCAACGAATCGTTCCCCGGAGAAACGGGCCAGGAATCTCAAACAAAAAACTAACTCCTAACGACAAAGTCAAAGCTAGCATAACTGTACATTTAATAGAATGGTCCAACAGACCCGTGACCGTTCCGTTTGCCCGCGGTTCCGTTCGTTCCACCGGTTCAAGCCGCGACAATTCGAGCGAACGCCGATTAGACGATGGTATGTACCTTTCTGGCTTACGAAACGACGGCCAGAAAGCGAACGAAAAAGACCTTTCTCTTTTCTCTCGCCTCCCTTTTTCGCTTCCTCCTCCCCCTCGCTCCTCTCCTCGCCGACTCCGCCGTGGACACAGCCGAACGCTCTCGTTCACCCTGTGCCTCTCCTCGTTCTTCTTTTCCACGGGCGCTACGAGAGAGGAGGCTGCTCGAGCACGGTTAATGTCAATAACCGTTGCATTAGTTGCCGGTTCGCTTCTTTCTTTACCGTCGTCGCGGCTGCCCGCTCATCTAGCAGCGATTAAAAATGGTTAAAGCGTGATCCGCGACGTGAGCCGCCGCCATCGACGACAACGACGACGACGACAGCAACAACGATGGTCACAAGAGTGTGTATGAGGGTAGTTAGCTAGTAAGGCCACCCTCCTCTCTATCGTGGTCTGCACGATTCTACCCCTTACACGTTTGCCGTGGCACGGTGTCGCACGGCTGGTGATTTGCTCGCCGGAGCAAAAGATGTTCCCAGTGGCTGCACCGTCGCCTGCATCCTCTTTGTACGCTTTGCTCACACCGTGAAGGCGGACGAGGCGGTGACCGGCGTCGTCCTAAGGCAAGAGAGCAGGCGGTGCGCCCCCAGGTGGGCGTCTAGCACCCGTGAATCCTGTCTAACCGTCTAATCTGCCGTCGTCGTGGCAGCCGGCGCCGTCATCGGCTCTTTTTCTGTGCGTTAGAGCGCACCGCTCTGACGGAGGATCGCTCGGTGTCCGGAGGTAAAAAAAATACCATCGACCGTGGAAAATAGAGGGAGGCGAGGGCAGGGAGGGGGCGAAATTTTCGAGGACGACCGTGTCGCGGTGTATCGTTGTTGCTTCGCGCCGAGGGCCGACGCCGATGAGAGGACACCGCGAAACGCTTGACTGGCTGACGTCGCGGTGACATTTAAGAGCGACTCGACTGTCGAGTTTCTGAAAATAATTTTTCAGGCCTTCCGAACAGGGGACGAGGCGGACTACCTTCAAAATCGAAGAAACACACACACACACACACACACTGTGTATGTGTGTGTTTCTCTCTCGGTCTTTCGAAGGTGTCCGAAAGATAGAAGTTTCGAGGTTTTGCTCGTGGTGACTAAAAGAGCTACGATAGGAGTACGCAATTTTGTTATATTAATTTTTTATAATTGCGTTGCGTAATTTTGTTTAATGTACATTATTTAACGAATTTCGTACGTACAATAACTGATAAAAGTGATCGAGCGGTAATTGTAAATATAATATTTCAGTACTTTTTTAATAAACGTTCTTTCCTGCGTTTATTAAGTTTTTGAAATTTGTGACAATAATATTTCATTAATTTCCTGGGTCATTTTGTTTGATATAGTTTATTTAACAGTTTTTGTAGTCATTGTGCACCGTCTAATGAAATTAAATACAGGGAATCGAATACTAATTTACCTATTGAAATTATGGAATCATTAAGTCGTTACATTGTTAATTTGCTTTAAAATTTGAATTTGTGCGTTTGGTTTGTGTATGAATTACACGAAACGGATACTCGAATGAAGAGTTATTTTACGGTCAAGAGATTCGAAAGGCTGTAGTAACGATTTACCAAAATACATATTCTACACAGCGATAAATTTGTATGGCTGTGGTCACTTCTAATGTCCGAGACCTAAATAACAACGTCTAACCGGAAAGAAAGGAACATTAAAGATGACTAATGCTTATGATAATCGGGTTTGCAATTCGTCGGTTGGTTTTGCCGGTAATTTTCCATAAGGAAAATATCAATTTCACTACTAATCCTCCAGCATTCGTTTTGCTATTAGATGACTTTAAGAATCTTTACCTTGCATAATTTCACATGTTGCGTGAACATTTGTTGCATATTTTATGCATACACGACTGAGCTAGCGACCACGCTCGGAATCAGGCCACGAGACAATTGAGAAATAAAGAAAGGCATAACAGTGAAACAAAGTTGTCACGTTTTTTTTTATTTATACACACTGACTCATTTGCACACATGCATACGAAACACGGACGATTATTGCCACTAGCAAAATCCAGTATATTAAATGCATGCGTTTTGCATATTTCAACATATCATGTCTACATAAATATTCGCAATCTATTGATTACACAAATTTGAATCGAGGACTCTGAAACTAGTCGTCGTTTCATATATTAACTATAAATCATTGTAAACAAAATGTGTATACCTTGTTATGATGTTAAATTTTCGTAAGTATGTCAAGGTGTGAGAAAAATGACAAACAAAAAAAAAAAAATAAAAATATAAAAATATAAGTTCAGAAAATTATAAAAATAATTCTCAAAATAAATGTCTAATTTATGCAAATCAAAAAATTGCATTATATTACATTATACCCTAAACCATAAAAGGTTCATCGATGTTCCATAAATGAAACCTGAAAAATCTAACATCTTGTGAGAAAATAAAATATTTTAATTACTTCGAAGATAGCAAATGAAAACATTGTAGACGATAGCAATGCATGCTTTGTTCAACAAGAAAATGTGATCATACTAAAACATAAGGTGTCCCTTATGTATTTAAAAATCAACATATAATTTCGAGGTACCGTCGACTCTTAGAAAAGTTCTAGCATCCAAAACACCTACTCACGGATCATAAATTAGATTTCAAGGATGCTTTCAGATTGCATCTTCTTTCACCTTATTACCCAAACCATCGTCCAAAACGCTTCGCAAGAGAGTTGGAAGAGAACGGAGCGCAACCGGTGAAGGGGAAGGGGAGGGGACCAGTTGCAACATCAGAAAAGCTCCACGTGCAACCGATTATGCAACAATCGGCCGTGCATTTTGTAACATTAGATCTGGAAGGCCTTGCCTCCAGGCAACGCATTGTCCCAGATAGAACGTTTTGCCTTTGCTAACCCTTTGACGTATCCTGTACGTACGTGTACTGGTGATTACGAGAGTGATCTAACTCAAAAGCTTTAAAAAAGTGGCTCCAAAAAGTATCTGTAGACTATGTTACAAACGAATTCACTTAACCCTAAAATTCTGATTTCGATGAAAATTGCTACATGTATGATCGATTATATTTCATATACACACAAATTTTTATTGAAATCAAAATTTCAAGACTAAGTGAATTTTCTTATAATCATGATGTACGAATACTTTCTGAAGCCACTGTATTTCATTTCGATCGAATTCCACGGAAACGAGTCAAAGTAGAACAAATTTTTTGAATTAGATCACTTTCATAAAGAACGGTACATTATAGGAACACAAATTGATTAGTCCGTTAAGAATTAACATTACTACACTCTTAAGTTAAAATACAGGGTTTTCCAGGTTTAAAGTGGCAAACTTTGTCAGTACATTCTATGAATCTGGATAATAAATAAAGTTATATAAACATATTAATCTTTTATTGATAAGTTATAAATGGCACTCATCAAATTAACATTAATTGCTGCCGAACACTAATTATTTTAATTGATTATTTAACACTAGGAATTGTTATTCGTCATCATTTATATTTGGTTTGATCTTTTGTAAATGAATTATTAATTTTTTGTAATAGCTTCAACGACCTCAGGTGGTAAGCACGGCTCGCATAAACAGACTAAATGTAAATATCGCTGATCTATTCCACTATCATATTGCAATAATCAATTAATCTATTACCATCCCGATCAAATTTCGTATATTTATTTATAACAAAGGTTTATAACATAACACTTATAAAATCAAAGTCTGACACTGTAAACCTGGACACCTTCTATATTCGAAACATTTCATCCTTTGGTTGTCACATCTACTTTAGACATATTTTCATTTTCAGCTGCTATTTAAAAAATAGAAATACACGGTGTTCAAGTTAAAGGAGATCATTTAATTATCACCTTTGCTTTTAGTGACATAAAAATCCGATCTCAAAAATCTTTTACTTGCACAAAAACAATTCTTTCATGATTCTCTTCCTTCGGAACCATTCAGATTATGCAAAGAGTATTTTGTTATGATTAAAAATAAAAGAGATATTCAAACTACCTTCTTCAGCATGATCACCGGCTATATTAATGGTGAAACAGATTATTGTTTTTGTAACAGCACCATCACTTATTGTAAAAATTTCATTTTCCATGAAACTTCTGAACACTGTCGGTGTCAAAGGGTTAACAAGCGAGCAAAGCAAAACTGGATCAAACAAAATTATCGCGTTCGAATAACTGCTCGTAATCACCATGACTTAATTGCATGTGTCATCTTCGAATGATTCCGTCGCGAAGACATGATAAACGAACGTCGATATTTCGTGGATTCTGATTTCGTGGCAGGCTCAACGAAGTCTTTGCTTCTGGAGGAAACGTTCCACAGTCCATAACGTCGAGTAATTATTTACACACGCGTGTTCGAATCGAAAAACGTGTATTGCATTTACGGAATGTTTGCTATACTGTGCTCGATGATGCTTATAATCTGACAGTAGAGCCTTGGAAATTATTATTTTACCGAAAACGTCACTGATGAACATTCTGACCGACCATAATTTTTTAAGCTCCAAATATAGTCAATTTCATTATCAAACATGTTTTCTTTATTGAAGCGTTAGATCTACAACCTATCGCGAACCGTGTATGCGTGTAATTTGTTGTTATTCAGATCTTTAGTTCATATACAGATATAATTTTTGTGCACATAGCTAAAATGGATTTTATTGCTATATTAAAGTTTTGAACGTGTATTTGTAGTTATTATAACTTATTGCTGTTCTTCTTCTTGTATAACGTATTCCTATTTCTTTTAATTAACTAATAAAAAAACACGAAAGAACAATTCGCTTAATCCTTCCGTGATCTATCGTTAATTACATAATTCCATTACGTTGATTTTAATTATTTCTTAGCATTATATTGCACAATAGATTGCAGCTATTCATATTTATCTTGAATTATACATAATACTCACGTTTTTCTAATTTTTTAATTTTAATTTATCACAAATTTGTAAATTCCTACAGGAATGAACACACCAAAACTTATCCACTCGAAGGGAGGCTCGCTTAAAAAATTTCCAAGTGCAAATTACAAAAATGAAACAGATCAATGAAACAGAATTTACTTGAAATTAAAATTAATTTAACTCAGACAAGTGCTATTGAAATTTTGAATCAGGATTATTCAGAAATCTGTGATATTAGTATCGTTTGATCACAAGCAGCTGCCTTTCGAGCGCAAAGGTTTAATAAGACCAAGAAATGGATAAGATTTGACTCACCATCGGGAGTGGACACAGTGCCAGCCTTGTTAATTTTCGTATTCCACATAGCAGGGGTGGTGGGTGCAGGACTGAGATCAGGAGTCGGTGGATGAGCCGGAGGAAGGGGCACCATGGCGTGGCCCACTTGCCCTCCGTGCTGCATGTGATCCGAGTTTGAACCATAATGGCCACCATCGAAACCCCTTCCCTGGGAATAAACTTCGCCTGACAATCTTTCTGCCAGTTTTTCTGCCCTCTCCCGATCAGACAGCGCCACCGGTTCTTGCTTTATTCGAAGATCTACACCCAAACGCGATCGATTTGTTCAAATTTGTATAGAGGACCACAATGTTGTGTGTACACCATCGGCTTAAAATTTGGAACCATTGTAGAATTTCAAGAAACGTGTAGATTAATAAAAAAGGGAGTGTACAGACTTCGAAAGTTCACGATAAATGAAACTGCCATTAACATTGACAGTATTAACTTGAAACTGAGAAACAATTGTCGAGAGATTTAACACAGTTGCAAAGTCCGAAAGTGATTCCAAACTTTCGACAGGCAGTGTATACACAATTTGTGCAAATTTAATTAACTAGTGCTATGATGAGTTTTCTTTTTTGTAATATTTGTACGATAGTACGAAAATTTGTTTTTATTAGTTACAAGGAAAGAAGAATTCCAGATATGAGAACTTTTTTCATTAATTCGGTGGAAAATTGATACGCAAAATTTACGCAGCTTAAGATTGAAACAAAATTCGAAATATGAAAATTCTGTTCTGTCTCGATTAGTCGAGGTCGCAAATAGAATCTAAAATCCAAAAAAAAAAAACAGGTAATTTGTTACTTCAGATATTCAATTATTTTTACCTTCGGCTACGCTTTCCTTGAGATCGCAATTGCTACGTTCCTCGGACCTCGCTCGTTCCAATTCCTGTTTCAATTCCGTCGGTGTGTGCGGTGCAGTATGGGGATGTGCGGGCGTGTCTGAGGGGTGGATGAACGGCTGATAGAAATGGTTCTCCAGGAGAAGCGGATGCGGCGCTGATGCAGGCCGGAAGGCGGTGCCATCGCGTAACACGCTCGCCCTTCCTAGGGTATCGACGTCACTAGGCGATCTAAAAATATCCCCAAAAAATGTTCGATATCGTACGGAAGCGTACTTAATAGCTTCACGAACTCATTAAACTTACTGAATAATATAGGTTCCTAATGAAAAATATAGTCTATCTATTAAAAAGAATTATTTAAAAAAAACTATTCGTTAAAAAAAAAGGAAAATATGTATGCAATACAATTTAATAAAATGATTTTTAGTCAGATATTTTAGTGAATGATTACGATACGAATAGTTCTGATAATTTGTTGCGGTTTCTGTGCTTTATAAATGTCACAAGTGTTAAAACGGAAACTGTTTAATTAGAAAAATATTCAAAAAAGGACTCATATATTCTTCTGTTTATTGACAGATAATTCTAATATTTGATATAACTTCATAAACATCATACAATATTATACTGAGCATCGAATCAAATATTTCGCCTGTGAAACTAAATTTAAAAAAAGGGAGAGCAAAAAATGTGATACCTTAAGGAAAAATTGCAGGAGATAAGATATTATCATGCAAATCAATCTAAACAGTACTATATTGAGAAACTTCTGAAATCATATCATGCATTTCAACATTCCTTAGCACCCAAACACAAAATTCCTTCATAGGTATTATTTTAACATTATATTCTATTCTTCAATTCTACACTTGTGTAATAATCTATACTGCAAACGACCCACGAAAAAATCAATCTTGAATTATTTCCTTGAAAAATTATCCCATAAAAAATGTAGCAAAATAAAGAAAATAATTATTATCGTTTGCATTATTAACTTAAACGTAATGAGAAAATTAATTGAAGATTCAATGTAGGTACCATCTCGAAGGTGACCTCAAATTTTTTATTGATAGTATAATATCCAAGGATACTACACATCATATCAATATATCTTATCCATCATTTTATTCGAAAGAGATACCAAAAGCAAAGAACTATTTAAAAATAATCTATCTGATTCATCTCCTCTCGTTTCCTCTAAGAAAAGCTGGGCGATTAACCCCACTGTGATCTTCAGCTCAATTTTGATCTCTACATATTTTGTTTTCACAGAAAAATTATCTGTTACCCTCACACACTTGTTCTACCCTTTTAATTTTCAGTCAAATATGAGAGATCATAATCAGAGTCCCAAATAGAACAAACACCCGTCCGCAAAGCGTGAGAAGTACCATTTCTTTGCAAATCAGCAATTCTCTTCAAACGAAATCAGACTGAATCTAACAAAATCCGAAGATCGCAACAGGGCTAATCGCGATTACAAACGGAATTCCAGCCACGACTCTCTATAACGCCGCCATTAGACATCGTAGGAAGGTCGCTGGCATTCCGTTTGAAAATTTCAGGCGCTCGAGTCCTTCGCCGGCTCGGTAAAAGGGCCTTACCTCATCAGCCTCTTCGGCGGGGTTTCGTAATAGTAAGAGGTAGTGGAGTAGAGGCTGGGTACGGTGTAGGCAGGGGCGGGCGACGGTGCTGGTGTGGGGGTCCTTTTCATGGTGTTCCTCACCATGGTTGCCTCACCCGCCTCGCTCATGTCGCTCACCTCGCCGACGCCGCCGCCGACGCCGCCGATACCACCGCCCACGCTGCTGCTGCCACTTCCGCCGACGTTTCCGTTCACGTTGCCGCTCACGCCGCTTCCGTTGTCACCGCTGCCACCGCTGCCGCCGCCTCCGTCACCACCGCCGTCGCCACCCCCGGTATCCGTGGACGAGTTATTGTTCTCGGCTGCGTGCCTCTGCGCTACTGCCAGCTTCTCGTGCTCGATGGACAGGCCCTTTACCTGAGGTTCGAAGGGGATTGCTTGTTGAAGAGTTTATTATATATATATAAAATACATATAAAAAAAAAAAAATATATATATATAGTATAAATTAGTTTCTTTTTTGTTTTTTGTGTCCTGTTTTCTTTCTTTTGGGATTTATAATAAGCTATAGGGATATAACTCTGGTAACTGGAACTACAGACGCCCCTCGACTTTCGCACATTCTACTTTCGCGCAATTCGCTATTTTACATATTTTTAAAAATTCAACTTTTTAAGTCTTTGCGAACGGATGAGGGGACATTGTGAGTCAAGCAGACTACTGGGTTGCCTCTCAGGGGACATCAGATTTTAGCCATCAGATTACAATGTTGTTCCGATTAATACTTTAACACGCAGTTTTTGATGCACATTTTTTTACTTCCCTCTATTTTCCCTCGGGAACCAATTGTGTGCGAAAGTCTAAATCTAGTCTCAGTTACCGGAGGCCTGGTGGAGGTCACCGGTGATTAGTAATATAGAAATTTGATCTTGAAATTAAATTAACCCTTTGCACTCCGAATTATTTTTCAATCTTGTTGTCAATAACTCCCTAGTACTTTAGGTGCTTTATTTGAAATTTATTTCAAAGGACAATTCCTTGAGTGGTACTTATTTTTTTTATTAATCATATCAAACATAACTTTCAATCTCTGTTTTAACTTATATTTGTTTAATTTCGTTGACTCTTCGGTCTTAAACTTTTATCCGCTACTGTATTTAAAATGGCACTTTAAAAATGTCAAGTGTGACTCGACATAGAAATTACTGTGATAAAAACTGATATTGAGTCACACTCGAAAAAGGAGTGCAAAGGATTAAAAGCTGTCTTTACTCATTAACCCTTTGCATTCGGGAGGCGATTGTTAGCCGTCTAACAATATTAACTTCAAAGATTTTCAAGTGCGAAATATTTACTAAAATTTAATTACATTAAACTTCTCATTCACTTTAGTTAAGTCGTATACTAAAATTTATATATACGACTGTTTAATCTCCAGGTCTGACTGATAACTAAAGTAAAATAACTAAAGTCTGAAAATTTGTGAAACTATCTTTCACTTATTACTTGGTGAGTAACAATCGCCTCTTGAGCACAAAGGGTTAAACGACACTGTAAAACACATTCTGCTAGACTGTCCTGAAAGTTCTTGAAAATGCAGAATTTCCCAACGACCCAAGGTATCAAAATACACGCGAGCCATCTTTTACTTTACCGCCTTCATTCGTTTCGTCGAAGAACTCTACGGTGTCTTCTAAAATTAAGAAAGCCGTAAATTGAAGCCAACAGAGCTCGATTCGCGAGTCACAGAAGAAACTTTTGGGACAACCGAACATATATACTCTATGTTATAGACATCGAGCATCGACACAGCTTCGTTCCGTGTTCAGGGTGTTCCAGAACAGGAACTCCTGACCATTAATCGTAGCCAAAAATAAAAATACGTTCCCAGAAAGAATGCAAGGTACGCGCGCGGTCGCGCTCGCAACACGTGACTGCTACATTTAGGGCAATTATTTCAAAAGAGACGAAATAAGTCGCATACTTGAAGGCATTCGGCTGCTTTGAGGAAAGAGCTGAGGGATTCCTGGGACACGTGTACCTCTCCACGGTACATGAACTCGAGAAGGGACGCCATATTGTGGGCACTCGTCCCGTCGAGAATAACGATCAGTCCCGCGGGAGAAGGAGGCATTCCTTCGAACAGCTCTTGGAAGTGCTTGCTGCATGCTGCGAGGATTAACCTGTGTGCCTTGAACGTTACCCCTGGAACATATGCAAATGAACAATTCGTTAACCGTTTGAGTGCTAAGAAATTTTCTTGTATATGTATATGCTAAAAGTGCGGGATGAAATGCGTAGTTATTTTTTTTTGGAAAATAATAAAAACAGCAATAATTAACTCTAATTGTTATATAAAAAGTAATTTTTGGCAAATAAAATTTTTTTAATTTATCTCTTCATATTACAGTCATTTTCAGATAAATTAGAATTTGATATGGTGCGTTTTGTAATTATCAGTGTAACACTTATTTAAAAAAAAATGAAAATAATTTTTAATTTTTATATTATCAAGGACCATAATTGAATGATATTAATACAAACTGAAATTAATATGAACGCAACCGCTTTCATTATTACGCGATCGCGCTTCTTCGCATTTTTGGCGAAACATTGTGACTTTCTGTCAAATACGAATTGAAACTTTGTAATAATTTTGTTATGCTTACGTGAACGATTAAGGATTGTTAATATAAATTGTTTAATTCAATGAGATTATCCATTGAGATTAATAAAATTACCTACCCACCCAAGGATCTAATCCCAATTAATTTGACTTTGACACGATAATTTCATGTCCGTTTTATACAGAACTGTTCAATGTATCCATGAATTAACGCCAAATTAGCGATCTACGAATTTCTGAAAGCAACCTTTTTCTAAATATAGAATTTCTTTGGTGGTAATCCTAAACTAATTTATTATTAATCAGTAAAAAAGAAGAATAGGAAAATTTACATAATAAATAGAATTACTTAAAAAAAGTTCGATTCTAAAGCATGAATTTTTCATTACAGGGAATTATTTACAAATGTTATGCTACCTTTTCTTAATTTTTCAATTTATATTACTTCACCTTAAACAATCTCCAAAAGTAAGTACTTTTTTCTAATTTTTCAATTTATATTGCTCTACTTTAAACAATTTCGAAAAGTGAACAATTTAAAACGCAATCAGTCAAAATGGTACCAAATCATAGATAACGCTAATCGATTACCCTACACATGACTGGAGTACCTCACGCGTGTTTCCCGAGAACTTTCCGATTTTCATTAGCAGCGGATACGAATGTATGTTTTCGATCATTTTTTCTCACGGCTTTCACAGCGCTCGAAGTAAGACCGCGGGAATTTTGGCGTGCAAAGGAAGTGGAGACTGTCGAACCCTTTTTTTCCCCCGCACGCTTCTCCGTTTCCCTTCACGGGCAGGGCATAAAGAAGCCGAGGAGGCAGCGCCAGCTTGACGCCGACGCCCTTTCTTGCAGCCCGCTGGATAAGTAGGTCACCATCGGACACGATCTTCCGTAGTTTACAATTTACGTGCGCGTAATACGACATCGGCAATGCGTAAATATGGCGCCGCACAGGGTTTGGGGGAAATGCGCGAGGAACACACGATCGGCCGTGAAAGATTCCATATACAGGGTGTTCGGACAGCCCTGGGCTTAAATTGAAAGAGTAACTCCCTGAGACATTCTAAGACGAAAATCAAGAGTAACGATTTTGCGTTTGAGGCTTTGTTTACGAGTTGTAACTAGTTAAAGATATCGTTTAATCCGGACCGTTCGACACTTGAGAGCGGGTAACCGAGGCAACTCGGTCGGTAACGTCGCTGAGTCCACAGTGATGCTCAAGCGTCGAACGGTCCGGATTAAACGATATCTTTAACTAGCTATAACTCGTAAACAAAGCCTCAAACGCAAAATCGTTACTCTTGATTTTCGTCTTAGAATGTCTTAGGGAGTTACTCTTTCAATTTAAGCCCAGGGCTGTCCGAACACCCTGTATATAGTATTGTCATATTAACCCTTTTAGTGCCGGAGGCCGATATATTGGCTCTTGATGCACTGGCGAGAAGTGCCAGAGCCGATATATCGGCTCGCGCCTTGTAGCGCTTTATTACTATTCGCATTGCAGGAGAACTTTATCTCAAAATAAATTTATAATACGTTATAAATGGTCTAATTTCATTGCGAGAGAATTAAAAAAAATAGTTTTTCGCTTTAACTCTTTGTAGACGACGACTTTTTCCTATCACTTGGAGCTAACGAAATCTAACATAAGTATCACCTACCTTCGAATTATTTCTTATTTTTATTATGTAATGTTATTTATCTTGTTACAAAACACGTTGGAAATGCAAAGTATATACTTTGTAATAAATGATCTATATAAAATTATGATGGAAAGATGACTTTTTGTATGTGCAAATACGTTTTGTAAGAAAGAACTCAACTTTTACTTTCTTTATGATCTTTTATACCTTTGTTATTTATATAATTTTCAATGAATATAGAAAAACTAGTCTCATTGTTTTGTTCTCTATTTCGTCCTTAATATACTGCTTTTTGAATCATGTAAATATTGTTTCTTGTTTGGTTTTTATGAGCATTTTCCCAAACCGTAGTAAAACCGTGAAATTCGGCCGGTTATTCTCGCATGGGCACCTCTTTTTCGCCTGGCACTAAAAGGGTTAAACCTTTGCACTCGAATTTAACCCTTTGCACTCGAGAGGTGACCGTTAGTCGTTTAATGATACAAACTTCAAAAATTTTTTAATTCGAAATATTTAATATGATTCACGTATATTAAACTTAATTTAGTTTAGTTAAGTCGTATATTAAAATTTACATATATGACTATTTAACGTCCGGGTCTGAACTAAAGTCTGAAAATTTGCGAAACTATCATATGCTAGGATTACGATGTCCCATGAGAGGGGACAGCCGAGTGCAAAGGGTTAATATGACCATGAATTACCGCCAACTCGGAATTTATTTTTTTATTCAATCAAAACAAAACTTTTCCAATACGTCATTAGCATACTTAGCTGTAACATTTCATGAGTATAATTAAAAAAATTGAAAATTCCACGGTAAAACTTGTGATGTCGCGTACACTGAGACATACGAGCGCAACGGTAAAACTTGTGATGTCACATACGCTGAGACATACGAGTGCAAAGGGTTAACACATTAAGGACCGCAAAGAAATCTGTAAGACATACGCCTGGGACCGCATGGGAAACGAAGGCGAACCAAGGGTTTAATACATGGCTATTGATGTAAATACTTAAATACGCAAAGTAGGATACAATGTATCAAAATAGGTGACATCTAAAAACAGTGTGTAGAGAACACGGATTATTTCGTGATCCATTCGTAAGACGGAATGGTCCTTAATGAGTTAAATTAAATTTTTGGCAAATGGGTTTAACCCTTTGAGCGCTGAATACTGTTAGTGGTTGCGATTGCTGGGGATAGAGAATTGTTACTCGTACAGTGACAATCGCGTTGCAGTAAGATCGCAAAAATTGACAAATGTATACATTCGTCCATGGTGCATTGGACGCATATATGGTTAAATGATTTAATGTTAAAGGTAAAACGATTAAAGGATTTAAACTCTCATCAGGGATTCCAGTTTTAACTGTTGTTCCCCTGTAAATCTCTCCTGCAGTCGTCTCAGATGAGAATAAAATTTTTGCCACCTTATTCACCAATGCTGAACCCGGTGGAAAAAGCCTTTACCAAAATTAAAAACATAGCCACAGAAATTTTGGGTGGTCCTGGAGATCATCAACTTTTTATTTATTTCCCGGTAAATCGATGCAAAAAATTTCTGCATTTCAGAGTTTGTTCAGTTTTATTGAATGAACTGAGTTAATGTCCACGATACGTTCAATATCTTTGTTTTCTTTTCATTATTTAAGCTTAATAAGCGTACAAAGACTTTCGTGATCGACTACAGCCGACTGTAGCCTTTTATTCACGAGTTTGACATTATGGTTCTGTTATAGTGGGCATAATTTGTGTTAAATTTTGGAATAGAAACATAATAATCAGTTATTAATCATACAATTTTTCAACTGCTGTAAACAAATTTGGGTTAATGGTCTTTTTTAAATTTATAACGAGAAGTCAGTAATTTTGTTGATTAAAATTTTCATACAACTATTTGATAATTAATGATTCCTCAGTAAATATTTTGCGATACTTAAAAGTTAGTGTTCAATTCTCTGCATTCCAATTCTAACCTTTCCATTGTTTTCGATCCTCATGACTCAATCGTAGCTCTAGAGTAACGCTGCTTCACTGAAATAAGACATTTTCACACTGTGTCTATTTTTACGCGTGGTTTAGAATACGCGAATGAGTGTTTTTAGCGTCAAACACGCTATTTTTGCAAACGAGTATATTTGGGATTGAGCTAAAGAAATAATTCGGAATTAAGGAAGGAAAAGAACCACTTCTATCAAATCCAATAATATTTCTACAAAATGGTTTCGATTAGTCACGAGCTCTATCATTGAAGACCACTTATTATCACCGAATACGTTTATTTATTAAGCAACGAAGCTATTTTCTACTTTTACTGCCTCAGACTATACGCAGAAATATTTTCCTTCGCACTTGAACCCTTTATCTAAATTTAATGCACACCACAAACAAAATGAAATATAATACAATATTAAGTTTCAATTAGCTGTTTCCTTTAAATTCAAATCATTTATATATACTCAATGCACTCTACGAATAAATAAATGAAATGTACCGTCAAGTTTCGATTTGATGTTTTACGTTTGTTACTCGAAGTAGAGTTGAATTCCAAGATTCTTAAATTTAATAAGATTATAGTCGAACAATAAGGTTCCTGCATTCGATGGGAGCACACTCGACGAGCCCGACGAAGACGTTGTCGTTGGTCGATGACGAACAAACCGAGGAAGATGAGCGGAGACGCAATAACACGATATCCCTCGAATAAGGAAATCAAGAAGGAAAAAAAAAGGGACACGCGAGAATGGCCGGCCAGGTGGCCGAAACCACCTGCCTTTCGGAATGGCTCGCCTAACTAAAGCGTATCGAGTTCTTTCAGGTTCCTCGAGAAAAAAAAGCAAACCACGAACCCTTTCAGGAACCAACTCGTGGGCTCCACGTGTACGCAAACGACTCTGTGTAATATTTCTATAATTAAATTCGACTTAATTTCAGTGCTCTTCCATGGAATCGGCATCGTGAACGAAGGTTGGGATCGTGAAAATTACGGAGCTTTATAAATAATAATCATTTTGCAGCAGGAAATTAGTGCGGTTAATGTAAAGACAGAATTCTGAAACTTTAACGTTGAATCAGTTTACTTAATCATAAGATCTTGTACACAGAAGTTACTTTTACGTAATATCTAGTACTATTTCGTTTGTACTTACAGAATCACGGTAGTTTGAGGGTGAAATAATTAGTATAATTATTATTATTATTAGCATAAAAGCTTCGAAAGTTTTAGAAAATTGACATATAATACCGTAACGAATGCCAGAAACCTTCATTAACACGAAGAACAAATAGAAACATATGATCACATATATGTACCTATATAGTCTAAAAAATTAATGATCGTTATAACTATCTCGATAGATATCAACGTAACAATAAAATATAATGGTACAGCGATAATCAGATGAGATAAAATAAAAAAATGTAACTTGAAGACATTACAAACGGTTCATCAAAGATGGATAATCCACTTTCGTTTTCATCTTGAACGACAAAAGCCACTTTTGATGGACCAAAACAGATCCACAACGAACAATACAATTAAAATATTTCTTCCGCCGCAAAATACCAATATTCGACGACAAAAATGAGTACAGACACGAAATGATTGATTACGCGACCGTGACGTATAGGGCCGCGAGGATTCAGATATCTGCAACCTGCCAAATATAGCAAGCTGTGTATCGTTACAGGTATCGAAGCCAAATATACATCCTAGATGTGTGCGGTGTGCAGGGGCCAATGACCGAGTCGCGTGTGAGTGTGTGGGCGTTTCGCGTAGCGTGTTCGTGGTTTATGCCAACGGCTCATAACCAGGACCCGGAAACATGTGCTCAGCATTCCGGCATCCTTTGTGTGGATCGGCGCAGCGAGAATAAGACACGGATGTGTTTCAGCTTGGGAATCTCCCAAAACACTCGTACCATCAACAAATCGCGCCTTGATACCCGTTCGCGCATGGTGGCTTCTTTCTTTGAGGGCAACGTAGTGTTAACGTCAGAACAATGAAAATGGTAAAAATGGTAATAATGGTAATAATGGTAAAAATGGTAATAATGGTAAAAATGGTAAAAATTGTAATAATGGTAATAATGGTAAAAATGGTAAAAATGGAAAAAAAACTCGTGATGTTTTGCAGAAGTTTTGTAAATTTACTACAGAAATTGTCTATAATTTCCTGTGGAAAGTATAAACAAAGATATGTGCCACCTGTGTTTAGATAATTTTTAATATAATTTTTAAATTCATTTATTTGGTGTAAATTGGTACGTATGATTTAATCGTTAATAATTCTAACATTAACCCTTTCAATGTGGATATTTTATTTAACAAAGCATGAGATGATTTATTTTTACCTGTATTTGTTTTATTAACGCTTTCAATGTCAAGCACATTCAGTAATCGAAGCAAACAGACAAATTTTAATAATCAGTGTTACAGAAAAAAAAAGATGTTCTAGTGTTAAATGTAACTCAAATTATTTTATCATAATTAGGTGAATTTTTTGCAACGCGCACCTTTTATCAAAGCGCTACGAAATGTAAGAAGCGCGTTGCAAAAAATATCGCGAAGGTAATTGCGTAACCAGGAACGATCTCCGGAGCGTGTTTATGGCATATCGTGATCCAGTCATCGGGTGAGTACGCGAGTAACTTTCTAACTGAATGAACCAGTAAACAGACGATACGCAGGCATTGTTTATATACCGCTGTTTTACCGCTATCGTCTCCGGCAACATTATCGCGTTTACTGCAAAATTTTTAATCCTCTGTATTAATAGCACACTCGTATGTATTACGCGATAATAATATCAGATATATTACACCGCATCGATAATTCATCTCACCCGAGATTCTCCTCTTTCGAACTTTCTGAAACCAGAATTTTAACACACAATACTTAAAAATAAAATTCTATTAACTCTTTGTGAGAAATTTAGGTTGTATCGTAAACAAAAACGATGATTTAAACTTTCACTCGGAATTGTCGCTTTTATACATTCCTTGTCACATTTATTTTTTTTTTTTTTAATACACTAAATGTACTTTAATACACTGCGCGTGCCATTAATGGTCACGTTAATGAATAAAGTTAAACTTTTGTTACAAAAACAAAAATATTGTTTACACACAGTATTTGATTAGGATAGGTTTAAAGCAACTCCAAAGCATCAGCAATTACGTACAAGTATTATCTCGTTCTAATTAGCGATGCTTAGCGATACTTGCCATTTAATGAAATTGCTTTCGGCATAACTCTACCAAAAGTAATAAAAAAAAAAACAGTAGCGATCGTATAACACGACAAATATTCCAAAAAAAATTAATTTTTAGGCGAGTAAATTTTTCAAAAGCTTTATTCACACATCCTATCGCATAGTCACACACACATCCATGCAGATTGAATTTTCGAAATGAGTTGGTCGGAAGCCACAGTGCTCGATAAATGAACAATCCTGTGTAAGGATCTCTTAAACGAAACCCATTAGCCTAAGAATGAGAAATTAATTCACTATGTCCACAGGCTGTTCTCGTCGGGAAGGAACTTGCAAATAACACGCGCTCGGTTACGCAACGGAGCAATGCACTCTTCGCGGGCAATCTATTCATACTCCAAGGCCAGCTGCTAAGGAGTTTTATGGGCTAGGGTTTTCAGTTTCCTACCACGGTCATCGTTTCCTCCTCTAACGCTCTGATCACGATTCTAATACTCCGCGCACGTCTAACGTACTGTACAGAGAACCCGGAAGCGGCATAAATTAAGCGTCCCTGTTGTTGTCCCACAAGTAAATGACACCGATTTCTATCAAAATCTTTGATTCGTTTCGCGATAGAATGTACCACAGTTCGTGTAAACACGTGGTTGCGTTCGTGCAGCTTAAAAAATGACTGTTAAATGTATAGAACAAATAAACTTTAAGAAGTTTATAATTGTTTATTTATTTATTTATTGATGAACAAGTTGGAGCCCTTTGGTGTGCAGAAATATCGAGAAAGGGCTATAAATTTAGCAAATATCAATAGGTTGAACATTTATAAGACACCGCCTGAATACAATAGGTACGAGAGATGAAAAGTTATCGATCGGTTAGTATTATTGTATTATAAGATGTCTGATGAAATGTTTGACTTAATAGATTATGACTTCTTAAACCGAGACGGATACATATTAATTAATAATCGCCTGTGGATCCTATGAGACAATCATGTGTACCTTCGAAGAATTAAAAGACATAAAGCATACAAATTAATAAATTTAAAGTTTTGAAGGTATAATAAATAAACTAATTAAATTACAGAATAAATAAATAAAAAAACGACACTAAATATTCCACATGTTCGATCAATGTAGTAAAATGATTATTATAACGAACGTACCTTGAAATTGTTAGAAACTGTTAAGTGGACAACGAATGATACTTCTAAATGTAAGATAAAAATTATAAAAGAGAATCTGATGACGTTGGCCTCCTTAATTGAACATATAACTTTAATAACCTATGCTGACAATACTTAGATCCTTCCAATCAATTCCGATTACTCTTTGGATCGGAGCTTATTGTTCTCTGTCACATCCAATAAATTTCGAACCTACATTTTCTCACGCAAAAATTTAACCCTAATTTTCAAATAACAAAAACTACCTATTACATTAAATCCCATCCAACATAATTTTACAGGTTTTCACAGAAATACAAATACGTAGCTCACAAATAATAACCCTACAATGACACACTGGGCTTTTCATGACAATACGCCATAGTTACAGTTACCTACTACTATCCTGTTCCAACTCTAAAAAGAATACAAGTACAAAAAACAATAAAAACATGTTTCAAGAAGGAGCAAAATCTCTCCATCGCACCCCCGGTACAAGTATCTCGACCACGTGTGCGTCGCGTACACGTTTCTCCAGCTTCCCTCGTATCTCATCGATCCCGCGTTCGCACACGCCGGTTTACGACCGCATTCGTACGCCCGCGAGAAGATAAGAGGAGGTTGATTCGCTGTAAATACGACACAAGCTTGTCGGCTTAAGCGGCAAAGAAAGGCAGAGCAAAGGGGCGAAAACGATGGTCAATGGCCCGGCAAGGACGTGGATGCAGAGTACTCCGAGCCAGTTCCCCTCTGTGCGGCCGAATTTCGCCGCCGCTAGATTCCGCGGGCACGAGCGTGCGATCGAACGCATGCACGGGAGCTGGGCGAACCGTCCAATCACGGTGGTCGGCTTCTTTTGGCTCCGGCCAATGGCCGCGTGAGACCAAGGTCGCGGCGGCACTCGAGCCACATGTTCCCTACACACGACGCTCTCGCTGCACGATCGGGACAGTTCGCGCGAGGGCCGAAACGTTAGGCGAAGGGAGGGGAGGGAGAGAGTGTAGCACACGCTTGGGAGAATGGAGAACCGTGGAAGAGATCGGACGCGCGAAAATGAGCGCGTGGTGGGGGGATGGCCGTGAGCTTTGAGACTTCGTCGCGCGGCCGATAGATCGACATACGTGACCACGTGTACCATGCAACCGCATGCCGGACGCCATTGTTACGGCTAGCATTGATGCTACAGATGCGATGTTTGTACTGATACGAACGATTAATACATTTGTTAAGATGGATATCGTTCGATATTTGAGTCGAACAATGATGCGAAATTGAGTAGATAATTATAAATGTTAGAGTGCAGATGTATTTGATCGGGAAACGTAGAGAATATAAGCGTTCGAGTAATACGGGTTTGAACTGTATCGGTCCATTTGCATATCGATCGTTCTTAATAAATATATTGAATAATTTTATTCGAGACCAATAGCAATTTGTACGAAACTCGTAGACGAATTGCGTAGCCTAGAAATATCATAAGATTATATAATAGAATGTACCTAGATATTTGTCTACTTTATCGTTTGTTGCCATAAAAGATATGCAAAGCTAGTCTATGAGAAATTAAAATTTATCAAAACTTATACAAACAATCATTTTACAGTATTGTTAAACAGAGTACTATACCTGAGATATATTTTCACTTTCTAATGGTATCCTTACTAACATTTTTTCTTCAGCTTACTTTATTGTAAGAGTACAATATGTGTGTAGTAGATATATAATATATAAAATATGTATTGAAATTTGCTTATGACTGAAGCTTATATTCAAAGGTTAGATCATTAATCATTAAATTTTTGCTGCAAGTTATAAAATGTCATTAATAATTGGCACTCCCAATTACCACATTTTTCAAGGATCAATCATGTAAATATTCAGAACATAAATTTATTAATTATTGCACGTGAATGAAGATAATAATAAAAATTATATTTTGCTATTCTTAAACTTTGTTCCGATACTTTTCCTATTTGCCTCTTTCAGGAAGGCTTAAATTCAAGATTATTTCAGAGCAAACAATGGTAAACATTCTCAGGTTATTAGCGTACGCTTAACGAGATGAGTGGTAGAGATTCAATCAACGTAAGTTCATAAATCAATTGCGAGTAAGGAAATTTTTTCTTGATAATGCTTTTCGTTTTAATTAATCGCTTATTATTATAACTCAACGATACAAAATATACGTATAATTAACGTTATGATAAAAAAGAGTAGATCCGCAGAGCATCTCTTCATACATAAACGTTGAACGTAACAGAACGATAAAACGCTTTTATGTAATTTCTAGTAATCCTTTGCTTTCACAATACGAGCAACGAACTTACACGGTCAGATAACTCGCATTATCGAAAAAAAAATGCAGTTCAATCTAAACAAGCGACTTATGAATTTCGAACCGCCATCAATTGCACGATTCGTAATTTTGTACAATCTCGGCGTTATTCCATTTGCAAAAATTAATAATATAGTCATTAAAATAAGAAAAATATAATTAACGAAAATGCTAAAGTCGATAATAAACAGAAATTAATAAAAATACATCATCAGTAAAATCACTTTGCGTGATTAATCACATTGATTATAATATTGATTATAGTATTGATTACCATAATTACGAGTGCGATACATAATTAGAAAGGAAGCACTGAACAATACTGTAAATTGAAAAATAAAAATTCACTTCGCTCTTCTACACGTCAATAATTACAACTTACTTAAGAGGGTCAACGTACACGTGAACACGGTGCGCCGTTTCGGAGAGGAACGAAAACAGAAAAAAAAACGCATTACTCGAAAAATTGGCGAGTGTTTTCGTCACAGCAAAGAAGAGGATACCACGGCTTCACGGTTATATTTAAACGTGTTCCAACGAAGCCCACAAATGCACGCACGAGCCGGTGCTAAGCCTGCCGGCGTGTTGTGTAATTGTGTCATTGACCTACTTAGTCGAAGCGACGATTAACTCTCGATTCGAGAGAGAATTATCATTACGTGGGGGCACCTGCATTTTAGCGTACATCTCACTCGTGAGAAACATCGTTCAACGGAATATATATTCGATATAAATACATGGTGCTCTTTTTCGACTGCGTGGCCATCCTCCACGAAACAGGCCGACGACGCATAATGTTATCGATCTACGTTCAGGACCACATGGTATTTAATACCCCGGTGGTAATCTGATAACAGCCACTACGATATCAACAGCGTGGAGTTTCGCAACGCTGCGGTTCGTTTGCCTTGTAATACTAACGAAACCAGGGCCTTGAAATCACCCATAGTTCCACGCGTTTCACGCACAGTTTTCCAGATGCCTAGACGTTAGATTGATCATGGCCATCGAGGAGAAGAAGGGGGACAGAGTATGATTATTTCTTACGGATATGTTTTTCGTTTGAATTATAGAGCTATCATTTTGGAATGTCTATGTCGAGCACTACGATGTTCTGTTTTTCATAGACACTGAATGAACAGGGATAAAAGAAAAGTATAGGTAATGTGCAATAATATGCAATTGTCACAACTCTGTGTACAAGAAGAGGGAAGAAAATAGAAAGTTACCGTTGTATACCACTGGAAAAGGACTATACCATATTGGGGATAAAGGATAAAATAAAGAAGCAGAAATTTACATTTTTGTTTCCAAAACGTGTAAAAATATTCAATTTATTTTGATACTTAAACGTCGTTTTTAATAGTCCCTCTAGTTCAGTAAGTTTTAACCTTCGGGAAGTACGGAACACTTTTGATTACAGAAAAAATATTTACAGAGCACTGAACTCTTTAAGATCGCAAATCAGTCAAAACAGAAACAAGTGTAACATAGATATCTTTCACTAACAATTACACACACATATAAGTATTATAGGTTACAATTACAATGTTACACAACAATAAAAAAAAGGAAGCAACGGTTACAAGATATGGTATTTATAAAATCTATAATGACTAAAGCAACTCTATTCACATAAATCTGTAGATCCGTAACAAATCACACCGCCTTTTCGCAAAACTTGTAATATTTTATATTTTTGAGGAATACCTGTGGCAAGCACGCGGAAGGTCAATTAAGAACCAGTGCTCCAGATTTATACAACGTTAAAAGTGAACAATTACTGTGTCCTCCGTCATTCCCCTTGAAACCACATATGTATATATAATTTCCGTTTCCACGAACAATCGAGTACTTCAAGTTACGCTACTGATGGAATGCCCGTACACCAGGGAGAACATATTGACAAAAGAGTTTTTGGATGAAAAGAGAAGGAGACTAGGATGAAATGAGAAGAATCCTGGAGGAAAGCAAAAGAGCACAGGACATAAGACAAAAGATACCAAAGAAGAGCCAAAGAAGAGAGTAGATAGTAGAATAGTAGGATACAGGATAGGATATATAGTGGATAGGATGTTTTAATGTTAAAAAAGGAGGTTATTGTTTATGGTTTTCTGTTTTTAATTTGTTAGAGCTTTATGCGTACGTACGATCAGTATTTAAGATTAAGTTCAAGTTAGAGTAAGTGCATTTTGACAAATGAAAACTGTAACTGTATTGTAAGACAACCGGAAGCCACCCTTAAGCCGCAAGGCAAGAGGATTATGAATAAAAAAAAATAAAATAAAAATATACTCCAGGTTACGCAAGTCAATCTGATAATTCCGGCTACTCTAACCTGTATACAAATTATAAGTAGAACGGATCCGTAAGTGTCATCATACACGCGAGGGCAGGGCAAACAGAGCTATCAATCTTTTTTTCCTCGTGAACCTCGTAAACCGGGCAGGGTCAACGAGGATCGCGCAAAGCACGTGAGTGAAGTACTTGCTTTGCATTTCGCTGGGCCAACAGGAGTAAATTCACGACGGTTGTTCCGGTTAAACATCTTCTAACGTCTAACGTCAGCATCTCGAAGGAGTAAAAAGCAAATGAAAAAAAAAAAGAAGAAAATAGTGGCTCCGCGTGTAATTGTACGATTACGGTACTTTTATGGCGACCTATAATGTTCCACGAAATCCTATTGTAGCATGCCCTCGCGAACAAGTCGGCAAACGTTCTCAGACGGTTATATGGACGTCACGTTTCTAACAGAAACGGCGACCGACAAAATGGACGGCCTCGCAACCGGATTGACAAACCGCGTTGCGCGAACTGGGAACAGATTAACGAGGAATCTTGAAATAAAAGTTTCAGGCTTTCGCGTTTCACCTATTAATAAGGTGACTCTATGCCCCTAATCTTCATCCTTTGCCCAGAATTTTTTCACGGACAATTCCGGATGTTCACTTGGTCCAAATTATGGTCTACGTGCACCTGAATTTTCAGATTAACCCCTTAACACTTCATCGACCGAGAGCCTACTAACGTTTAGCTAACCGCACAGTGTTACACTTAACCGAACACTGTCCATCGCGTATTAAGAATTTATTAAAAATTGTACTTTGGAAAAACAGAAAATGCATTTGACGAACTGTGAACAGCACTGGTTCAAGACTAACTAATAACAAAAGTAAGTAGAATCAATGACAGCGTCCTTGTTGGGAAAAAAATGGAAGATCTTCCCATTTGGTTGTTTAAGTATTAAGAGTCTAGGGTAATGTCAACCATATATATTCTAGGAGATTGTTTATGCCATCTATCATACTTGTTTTAAAGGAGCCTATGATAAGAACATATTATTCGCAATTTCACATAGTTTTAACGTGTTGAAACGAAGTTGAAATACGAAGACCAATTAATAATTAGCAAAGCTAGTGATTAAGGTAAGCAAATACAAACATTATTTCTTTCTCATTTTTAATAATAATTAACAGTCATTTGCATTCAATTTTTACCTCTTTTGCTTTAGAATAATACGTTCAGTTAATACATTAAAAAAAATAGGATTTTCTTGAAACTGCGGAACGATTAAGGAGTTAACAATGGAGAATCTTGTAGCTAACAGAATGTGACTCCATTTTTACTAGCTTCTAGTATATTAGAAAAAAAAACTTATAAAGTTTACAGAATAACTGCTTTACTTTCCAAAGTTTCTAATAAATCGCTCGCTTGTTATCAGATTTGCGTAAAACTACAACAAACGACATAGAACTGTCTTTTTTTTGTATATTATACATCATAACTAAGAAACTATCAAAAACAGAGCTATACTGCCAGCGATATGCATTCCAAGGACGTGATAATTTAAAAAAAACAGAGGGTTTAAAGTTCGGTTATTTTATAAAATTCTTTAAGCGAAAAATAATCAAAATACAGAGGACTATTGTTAGAAGTTACAATATTAATCTCAAGTCGATAAGAAAATTAGCCAAAAATTCGGAATATGTCAAATTGTCAAGTAATTCTAAACTTTTCGCCGGTATAACAGGACTTCTTTTTAATTAACGTGGGATGACGTGAGAAAATAAAAAAAAGTTTGGTTACGATTTCTGCGAATCACTATAAGCCAGTGTAGGAGATACGAACGAATGAGAGGATGGAGTACGGTGTCAATGTCCGGCATCCTGTTGCATCAATGCCAACCTTGACTCCAAGAAATACGTATACTTTGCCTCAGTTCACGAGTTTACGAGTCAAGTACGTTCACTCCCCATTTCTTGGTTATCCCCTTTATATCGACCGCGCATCCAGCCTTTAAAACTGCTTTGTGCTCATACTCTATATGATTTGCGATCGTTCCTCGGCTACGAATCCTTTCACCGAGTCCCTTTTCAACTACTCCTTCTCTCGCAACTCTGCCCCGTGTTTACTCGAGGAAATAATACATTCACGCTTAAATTAATTTTTATATACTACATTCAGGGGTGGATGTAGAAGCCTTGCTCGAAGGGGATGAAATATGTAAAAGTGTGTGAGTTGCTTTGAAGGATTTTAAATTTATTGGTAACTTATATTTTAATATCTTTATCTAATTCTACAACCTAAATAATTAGATATACAGTAGGAAGCAGGTGACAATACTGTGTACCTAATAAGTTCATTTAAAATACCACATAATATTTTTAGATTCTATTACTCTTGTAATCGCCCCTCTGGATCTGCTTTAATTAATTTAATTATGTTGTATCACAATAAGATAATATTTCCCATTATCTGTATTTCCTTTTACAAATTTGTAAATCTCAATATATAAATAATTATGTTGCACTAATTTAAATGTAATTATCTTGGTGGTAGTTTTATAATAAAAAATTAGTATACAATTCCTTTGCATAATGCAAGTAATTTATTAACGTATTTATAAATATGCACACAATCATGTTTGAGAATATTTTCAAATCACATCGCGTTTCTTAATAAACATGCATGAATAATTAAATATGCATCAATAAATAACTTGTTGACGCATTAATAAATATGCGTGCGTTTACAAAAATCATATTATCAGTTGCAATTACATGAACACAATACAATATTCATTCGACTATGCATATAATTCTATTAATTGCATTAATAATACGACGCGTTTGCTGCTTTCGTACAAAAATAATCAGGAATCTTTATATAGAGAGTTTACGTAAAATATTGCGAGCTGTTTATTTATGCGATCGTCGACAGTTTTCCTGGTGAAAATTGCCACGGGAACGTGTGGAACCCGGACACAGGCCTCCTTTATGTTTGCGAATAAAAATAGCAGCGGCGCGTTACGCTGGGCCGTGGATTCTCCTGTATTTTTGAATCACCGCGCGCCTCACGAAATTCAAATAGCGGAAGTGTACCTGCGCTCGGGTGGCCTTATCGGCCAGATAACACACGCGGCTATATTTTATTTATGTACAGTAGCACCAAAAAGTATTCGTACACTATATTAACGTATTACCAACCGAATGGGGGACATCTCCCATTTTTTCCTTGACAAAGCAGTGCTATCAATTCTATTTACTTTTGTTATTAGTTAGTCCTAAGCTGATGTTGAATTTGTTAAAAATTGTATTTTAGAAAATTTATGAACAGTACTAGTTCAAGATTAACTAATAACAAAAACAAACAGAATCAATTGCAGCGCTCTGTTTAGGACAAAATGGGAGATCTCCCATTTTTTCCTTGACAAAGCAGTGCCATCGATTCTATTTACTTTTGTTATTAGTTAGTCCTAAGTTGATGTTGGATTTATTAAAAATTGTATTTTAGAAAATTTATGAACAGTACTAGTTCAAGATTAATTAATAACAAAAACAACAGAATCAATTGCAACGCTCTGTTTAGGACAAAATGGGAGACCTCCCATTTTTTCTTTGACAAAGCAGTGCCATCGATTCTATTTACTTTTGTTATTAGTTAGTCCTAAGCTGATGTTGAATTTGTTAAAAATTGTATTTTGGAAAATTTATGAAGAGTACTAGTTCAATACTAAGTAATAACAAATATAAACAGAATCAATTGCAGCGCTCTGTGGAGGACAAAATGGGAGATCTCTCATTTTTTCCTTGACAAAGCAGTGCCATCGATTCTATTTAGTTGGTCCTAAGCTGATGTTGAATTTGTTAAAAATTGTATTTTGGAAAATTTATGAAGAGTACTAGTTCAATACTAAGTAATAACAAATATAAACAGAATCAATTGCAGCGCTCTGTTGAGGACAAAATGGGAGATCTCTCATTTTTTCCTTGACAAAGCAGTGCCATCGATTCTATTTAGTTGGTCCTAAACTGATGGATTTATTAAAAATTGTATTTTAGAAAATTTATGAACAGTACTAGTTCAAGATTAACTAATAATAAAAGCAAACATAATGAATTGCAGCGCTCTGTTGAGGATAAAATGGGAGATCTCGCCATTCGGTCGGTTAAGTGTTAACACATTGCCGACCGGAAGCCTGTTAATCGGCTTTTACATACTTAGTCTGTAAATTTTGTAATGTTTCCTTACACGAAGGTGACTGTTTCAAGCGATATCGTATATATAAGTACTGTAAAGATATATAAAACTATGAATTATGCGAAGAAAATCATCGCAATCAATTCATTAGCGATGCATCCGCGACAAAATAAGCTGGTTGGGAATGCATATGCAATAACTCGAGTCACGGAGCGGTCAGTAAAGTGTTAACTCTTTCACAGTGTAAAAAATGGCAAGCAATACGTAAACAGGAACTTGAAAAGTAATTACTTTGTTATCAGAAACTTTTGCATTTCTTGCACTAAATTAGAAACATACACACGTAACTTCAATTGTTTCTCTGCAATAAATTTTATTAACTATATTCCTGTGATACAGTTTGAGACACAAAACTTACGCTACTGTAATTGATGATGGGGTTCGTCCGAATCTCTGACGTATTAACCCTTTGTACTCCAGAGGTGACTGTTAATCGTCAAATAATACTAACTTGAAAAGTTTCAAATTCGAAATATTTACTAAGATTCACTTATATTATACGCCATTCAGTTTAGTTAAGCGATATATTAAAATTTACATATATGACTATTTAACCTTTGAGTGTAACCAATAAACAAACTTACTATAGTCTGAAAATTTGCGAAACTCTCATTTAATGACTAACAGTCACCTCTCGAGCGTAAATGGTTAAACTGTGAAAGGGTTAAAAGGGAATTCGCCTAATCCTGAAATTCTGATTCCAATGAAATTTTATGTGTATATAGAGTTTAATGGGTCCTGCATGGAGCAATTTTTTTGCCAATACGAAGTCTTCCTGAGGGAATAAAAACGATCCTCAAAGTTTTAGCGATTCTTCGGACTTTGAATACAAGTTTCTCTAGTTTCTTTCTATATGACAAGGTCATGATAAAGCATTAAAAATTAAACATTTTTTAATCTGAGAAGTTCTGTTTTCAGTTATGTTCAATAAATGAGAAAAGCACTGAAACTTATAACGTTGATTTTACCTTTTCAAAGTTGTACTCCGATAAGGAAAAAAAATTAATCCATACTCATATACTAGGCCCAAAGTTTTATTAAAAGCTTTCACTAGAATCAAAATTCTAGGATCAAATGGATTTATTTGTAACGTAGCGTATAAATACTTTTTTGGAGCCACTGTATGTGCGCGGTTGAAAAAAAAATTAATCCATACACATATACTAGGCCCAAAGTTTTATTAAAAGCTTTCACACTAGAATCAAAATTCTAGGATCAAATGGATTTATTTGTAACGTATAAATATTTTTTTGGAGCCACTGTATGTGCGCGGTTGAAAAACGAGCGAGTGTGGTGTTCGCGATCAATGAACGGGAAACAGCGGAAAAGTTGAATCGTATCGGCTCCATCTGAATTATCAAAGGCGCATATATATCTGTATATGTTATCTTATTTTAATATCGATATTATAAATAGATTTCCGCGTTACTCTCTCTCTCTCTCTTTCTCTCTCTCTTTGCTCCGATTCTTTCGTCCAAGGATACGCGTACATGTAAACCAGTTTCGGTACCGATAGAACTCATTTTAATGACGAGTTTATCTGTGAAACTTATCAACGATATTTAAACACACTTATTTAAATTCTGTTTCTGTGCAATACAAGATTTCCTATGTAACCATTTAATTTTTTACCAAAAGATCACTCAAAATCAAAACTATAAAGCTTTATTTATTAATCACGTTAATCAACACTTTTACAAAATTGTGGACATTCGTTAAAAAAATTCATGATATCGTCACGAGTTTTTAGGAACATGGAATAAACTGAACGATAAGCGCTTAACCTCTTCGTCATCTGATCATCACAAATTCGAACGTGAATCGAAAATAATACTCAAATACATAAAATTTACCTAAAGTATTTGTACGCTTTTAACCAATCTTATACACGCTATAGGTTCCAGCAAATGCAAGAATTTGAAAAGAAGAAAAATGGAATGGAGTTCAAAAATGCAGGAAACCTGTACTAATGTCCAATGAATTATGGATTAATAAGACCATTAGCGTTTTTGCCCCGAAACTGTTCCAAGCAAATTAGCTTTCAAAATTAATTCGGCATCACTAGATTTACCTGTTGAACCTGTTATTCTAAATTCAAGTATTTTCGTCTCGTAACAGTTGATCGAAAGTAGACTATGTCAATTTACACACCTAATATTACACTGCTAAACTAAAATTACAACATACAGAGTGTCCCGTCTGAAACAAAATTCTTATAATATATAATCTATTAGCTTGATAACAGTGCATAACAGTAATAAATATTTAAATAATGATAAACAATGTGACTGCCGTTTTAAAATATTTCAAATTTTCATATACTTAGACGGAGTATAATCTTACCCTACCCTAATTGTTATTGTTGGAAATTCGTATCCTAACGAATAAACAAAAATCAATCGCCTCGAAGAAATATTTATGTAAGGTCGAGCTATCGTCTGAGAAGGTTTCAGGAACGGGTCAAGTGGTTTTCCTTACTACACTGTGCGTAAGAATTAGAGGACCCTAACGAACTGTGTCCTTTAGCCTCTTCTATTCATTCGAGTCTTGCCTCTCGCTGTGTAGAGATCAGGTTCAGAAATCGATATACCTTCCCTTAGAAATAAAGTTTAGTAAATTCTTAAGTGAAAAGTTATCGTTATTTTATTCCTTTTTAATCCATAATCTCCAATAGTCATTATACGAAAAGCAATTTCTAAAGCCATAGAAAAAACAAAGGCGAGCAGAGTTGAATTATCGACGGACAAGAAGATACGATAATCAGATGGCCTGTTTTAGGTGGAACATCCTGTATGATGATTTCAGAGGACGGGACAACGCAGTGAACGGTTCTCACGACGCGTGCACATGCAGCCACGCACAGTGGCCACGCATCTGTGCGTGTTTCCGCGTCGGCCCGCGCGCGGGTTGCAACACGCAACAGTGAACCAGCGACGCGACCCAATTTCCTGCTTACAGCCGACCCTTTTAGTTCACCCAGATACCAAGAACGCCACTCGGAACTGTGCCTTGTCCACGCGTTATCGCGTTGCATTGAACACAGTGACCCAATAGCAACGCGATTGATCTTGGAAGATAATCAGAGCCCCCTTTCGACCATAACGGCTGCTATCATCGAATCACGTATCGAGCATAATCTCGAGAAATGAACGATTTCCCGCCGCGCAATAACGTTACGCGAGAAACGCGTTTCCTTTTTTAGAAATTTAACCCTTTGTGCTCGACGGGTGACTGCTGATAATCATACGATAGCGATTTTGCTAGTTTTGGATGCAAATAGTCATGTTTAACACTTTTAGCAGGTTTGATCTGAATCAAACGAGTGTTAAGATAAGTAAATTCCGATTTCTCTAACTTCAGTGTTTTATACTTCGAAATTTTTGAAGGCAGAGTGTAAAGGGTTAAATGTCACGATTATTCGGGAGCATTTTAGGGCAGATCGACTAGAGGATGCGGTTCTTGATGCAACGATAACGTTAACAAGTGATTGTGATTATAAAATCAACACTATAATTGTCTCGTATAAAATCGTATTTTTGAACCGAAATGTTCTTTTGTTTTTTAGATTCCAGAATTCTTTGATTGTGATTGTTATATTTATGCGAAACAATAATTTATACAGGGCAAGTCATTGTATCACATGAATTTGCTTGGAATATTTGACGTATAAAAAAGAAACTAGTGCAATCATTCCTATTTTCCTATTTCACTTTTTTATGGAGGTATGACGATTAATTACTGGATTCCAAAGAATACTCAATGGTGAGCATAAAATTATTAGGGTGTACGAGGCTAGAAAAAAACAAATAACTGCGTTACATGCTCTTCTTGAACTCAAACTTTTCATACGAAACATATTTTTATATAACACACAATTTACAGATGAATTAATCGACGCCGTACTGTACAAAACTATGTTTCGAATTTATTTCACATATTTTTAAATGCACCAATAAAACGAACGCAGCAAGAACATTTAACACTAGATTTACGGAACCAGTCAGTTGGACTTCATGAGAAAAATTTACAAAAACAATTACCATTATTCCTAGAAATTTTCGTTGACTTTTATTGATAGAATCATACGGATATACCCAAATCTATTTCCCTCTCGGTTCTACAATTTTAAATCCTGTACGATGTATACCTATTTTTCTTAGCACACGTACATTAGAAATAGATACATGATACAAGGAATGTCTGTAAATCTAGTGTGAAATAGCGAACGCTGGCTATAAACATAACCGCCGTTAAACAGTTGAAACATTCTGTCGCGAAATCAAGAAGCGGTTACTTCAAACGAACGAGCCCATCGAGTCTTTAATAAATCAAACGACCGTGCCGTTTGAGTTCTTAGAATGCGCATGTTGTACATGCAAATAGATGCAATTATTTGGGTTATATTCAAATGAATTTTCGTCGCTGGCGACCGCATAAGAAGCCGCCTTTCGCATCTAAGGACAGGCCTCTGTCCGGGATACACAGTTCCGCTCGAACACCAGCAAACGGTATATGAATGTTTCTAGTCTAACGTTCCACGTGTCGCTTGCACACTCCGTTTAATCTTGTGTAACGCTACGCACAAACACACAGACGGGGGCGTGCGCGCGCGCGCGCGCTCATGTGGCTCGCTCACAAGCACACTTTCTCGCGCTCGGGATGATAACACTTGTAAATTCTGATTTGTATGTAATTCGTTTTTTCCCCGATTTTAGCTCGAATATTTTCGTATCGCAGATACACGTGTTCCTACTTCGTGCTTGACACATTTCTTACGGCGAAAGATTTATGTACTCGACTCTTATCTTTCGCCTTGGCGCGTTATGCAACTCCGAACGCTGAATCGGTATCGATATAAACTCGGTACGTTTATGCGCTGCGTTTACTCCGTTTCCTCGATCCGCTTCGATCGATGTAATTTACAAAAATCCGGTAACATCAGGGGAAAGAGAGAGAAAGAGCGAGAAAGAGTGAGAGGGGAGGGAGAAATAGAGACAGGGAGAGAGAGAGACAAAGAGGGACAAACAGAGAGGCAGAGATAAACAGAGAAAGAGGGAGAGAGAGAGAGAGAGAGAGGAGAGTTTCCGCGATTACCAATTAGCTGGGTAACCTATAAGTGACTTCTTCATACTAGAAACGGACGTTGCACAAGTGGAAATATAAAGTAATGTGTGCAACAGATGCAAGAAGAAATGTCACTTATATCTCGACCTCTGATTCATTACCATACTCAAAATCATAGCCAGGCTACGGATTTTTATGTGAATTCGAATTTTTATAAGCACAGTTAACGAAACACTACTTAGACAGAGATCTGTTTCATCCCCTAAATAGTAAATAAATACTCATATAATCTGTATTCTGCACTTTTCTGCACACTTCGATTTTCTACAAACGCATACAAATTTGCAATCTAGTCAGAACTTATTAAGAACCAATATAATTGGTAATTATTTGGACAAAAAGTACGTTTTCTACTGTACGCATTCTATTTCTATAAGCACAGTTAACGAAACGGTACTTAAACAAAGATCTGTTTCATCCCCTAAATAGTAAATGAATACTCATATAATGTGAATTCTGCACCTTTCTGCAGACAAATTTGTAGTCTAATTATAACTTATTAAGAACCAATATAATTGCTCATTATTTAGGCAATAAATACGTTTTCTGCTATTGTTAGTCCACGTGTTTCTGGTACCATTTAGTGCCTTTATTGTGGCATTGGATCTCTTTGTTTCTTTTTGGTTTCTCCCTCCTTCTTTTCTTACCTACATATGTATGTGTAATATTTATTTCCGTTCTGCGCGTATCCGTTATCATTCATGTGTTTTATTTATGTCTTTTTATTTTATTAATTAAATACCATTTTGTAATAACTACTCAAGTATTGTTCTGCTGAATTTAAACCTAAACCGGACTCGCGTTATGAAACTAACAATTATACGTTAAAGGGACGCGAAAGCGGACAGACTATATTTATGCTCGAAATTCCGATCTCGATCCGAAATTCCTCGATACGCAACGCGTCCCACGCACGCAGCGCACGGCCCTGCGTGCCAGTGCGTATACCACGTGCCGATACGTTTCGAGTCGGTGTGCATCGCCTATACGGTCGAAGGAAGACCGTGAGGAACACT
The DNA here is from genome assembly GCA_033822845.1 of Tetrapedia diversipes. Lineage (NCBI taxonomy): Eukaryota > Metazoa > Arthropoda > Insecta > Hymenoptera > Apidae > Tetrapedia > Tetrapedia diversipes. The sequence continues at coordinate 54,189 of JAOPTO010001983.1, read as the reverse complement.
GTTAGATCTAACTGTAACCCAGGCCTACTTTCGGCTTCCTCCGGGCCTTCTAACGATCACACATGAACGTGCGCGCGTAGTATCGGCGCTTGTGCATACACACGCACGTATCGTACACGAACACTACGTGAGCACACGCGTTGCTCAACCGCACCACCTCCTTCTCATTCTCCACCTACCACCACCTCTTTGCAGTATACCACGGCTATTCCCTCCCTTCTTTCCTCCACACGAAACTTCGTCGTCCTTGAACCCTTCCCACCTACCAACCTTCCTTTCAGATTCTCACCCTCTGGCCCCACGAACAGAAAGACCACTCTCCAGGCGACAAAGCATCGAGTTACTCTCCCTGTTTCTCGGATGGAACAAGCTCTTCGTCGACTTTCGGCCACGTTCCCCAACCCGAAGACCCGTATCCATCGGTAAACGGTTCACGGACACTGTTACTAAAAAGTGCTCGCAAGAGGTTCGCAAATGTTTCACCATCTACGCGAGCTTCCCACGAACACAGCTGGTAAGGGTGCGTTTAGATTACGGATGCCCAAATCAGGGCCCAGCACAGCCATAAGTATGGACCGACAAACGATTTTGATTTTATTGTTTTTTCATTCTTTTTATTGTTATGAGCTTCTGAAAAGTTTGGGAAAATTCTGAGATACCTATTGGAGTTTCAAACTTAACGTATAAGTGATACTCAAATATTTTTAAGCATGGGACTTGGGCAAACGGGCGCTTACGTTTTGGAGACATTCGACGAATAAAATTTTCGTGGAGTCTAATAGACCTGGCAGTGAAAACAGAGGATTAAAGTAATATAACTAAATAATTTTACAGCGTTCTTAATACTGCTTTGGAGATACTTCAAATATAAGTTACAACAAAGTTTGAAAGCCATATTTAACCCTTTGCGCTCGAGAGGTGACTGTTAATCACCAAATGATAGTTTCGCAAATTTTTAGACTTTAATTTGTTCATTAGTTAGACTCACAGGTTAAGTAGACATATATGTAAATTTTAGTGTATCACTTAACTAAACTAAATGACCTATAATATAGGCAAATCTTAGAAAATATATCGAAATTAAAAATTTTTGAAGCTGGTATCATTAAACGATTACCAATCACCTCTCGAGTGCAATTGGTTAATATAATTAGTATAAAAAATTGTTTGAAAAAAGTGCCACTCAAGGAATTGTCCTTTGAAGTAAATTTCAAATAAAACACCTAAAATACGAGGGAGTTACTGGTGTAAAAATTGCAAAATAATTTAGAGTGCAAAGGGTTAAAGAAAAGGACAACCTGTACACACTGTTCGCTGATACCAATTGGAGAGGCACCTTCAGCCATCCTCCGCGAGATCTTCGTGCGCTCCTAACGACCGCAGAGATCGAAACTTTTCCTTTCCCTTCCCAGCCAAAGAAACTGTTCCACCGTGCGAGCATTTGGTTAGGCGGTTTTCGTGAAATCAGGACACGAGCGCGCGTGTGGACTGTCGGGAGAAAGCGTTAGAAAAGGAGGACTGTGTTGGCGAGGGAACGGGACCTAATCGGGGATCAGGGGGGATAGGGGACTTATCCGGGTACGCTGGTTGCACGCGCGCACAAAAATTCATATCGCGTCGCTTAGAAACGTAAAGAGTATCGTTTCGGAAGTGTCTCCTCTCCTCCGGGGCCAGCGGGGGTTATCGCGAATCGCGCGGTGGACTTTAGCTGTCCAGCGAGCCGAGAGTAGATCGAGAATTGCATGCGAAGAATATCTCGCGAAACAGCGATTTGGATAAATATTTGTGCTATTCGTGAACGCTGGCAAACAGTTAAGAATGGAACATGAACGGGGAAAAATTTGTTTTTAATTATGATGTATGCGTTTCACGAAGATTGTATACTTCAACGATCACTGTTCAAGAAATTGTATTCTCGCGGGTTTGTTTTGACAATTCATACGCAGGAGCTGTGTGAGCCGCTCACTCGCCAAACTGATTAGCTTTAGGAAACAAAAAGTAAAGAAAACTGATAGATATAAAGCACCGATCAAGTGTTTTGAGGCTGAAATCTAAATAAATTCTAAAAATGAAGTTAATCAGTTTGGCCTGTGAACGGGCTCATACTATGTCTTTACACAATTTTTATGTAATCACGTGTGAAACGCATAACTTACACTAATACCTACGCATAATTTATTTATTATTACACTAAGAATGAATTACAAAAAGGAGAAAACTGTAATAAATAATGAAAAAGAACAATCGAACCATTCAAAACTTCCATAACCTCTCCTAATAATCTTTGTCTCGTTACTATTTTTTGACGGAATCTACTGAAAACTTCAAACGTGGCATTCCACTATATTATAAACAGCCGCAAAATGTGAAATTCAATAAATTTTATACAAATGACAAATTCCATTGTTCTTTTCCTACAGTAAATTTTTCCTACGATCCTACGTATGCATTTTTCAATGAAACTTAAAGAAGCATCGTCAGCGCTTTCATCGCGTAACAGGCAATCGATTATATTACTCGTAAAAGTGAAAGAGGACCGAACAGCCGTAGCCTTTCTAATCGATCGATCCGCATAGCTGATGCGACCGTTATGGTGAAAAGAAAAGAAGAAAACAACGGTTGGGTGGTACGCGGTGGGCTAACTAACCAATTAAGAGGGGCGGCACTAAACGTCTTCCCGAGCGATAGTGATTAATCGGCCGCTCACAACTTTCTCTACGTGCTGCATTTAACGGGACACACTGTGTCGGTTGCCTCCAAATCGGGCTGACACTGATGTCCACGCATTCATACTTTCGTGCAACGATGATAGGATTAATAACGGTACTGCAACGTCGATGCAGCCTGACGTGTGTTTCCGACTAATCTCGAAAAACCAACTAACACGTACATCGTTTCTCGAGAATTTAGGTTAGGTCGCCTGATTAACGCTGTTGCGATAGGGAACTGGACTTATTTTATTTGACGAGAGCACGGTATATGTTGTTGACTTTTTCTCAGGAAGTATAATCAAATTCAAATCTAATTTACTGAGAATCCTAAAATCTAATTGATTTATCGTTTTTCATATTTTGTTATGTATGGTATTAATAGTTGGATAGCTACCTGTATGCAGCTCTATCCTTTTATTATATAGTTTCCTACATATTAACACATTGCGTACGGATGACGAGATATCTCGTTTTAATACTTTCTTACATACGCGTATTCACGATTCGAAATAATTTGATCTGTTTGTTATATTTGTTACATTTGCCACGTTTATTGTTACACAATAAACCGATATATAAAAAAAACATATACTAACATTTAAGAATTTACGAATGTAAATTGAGAAAGATGCTTGTATGCACTGTATTCAATTTTTGGCGAACAGACAGCCGCACGCAATGTGTTAAAGGGCTATGCTATTCAAGTAAGTAAATAAATAAATATACGAACGAAAATAAGGGTTTAACCCTTTGCACTCCTTTATCCAGTCTGACTCGACGTCAGTTTTTATCAGTGCCATTTTAAATACAGTAGAGAATAAAAGTTTAAGACTAAAGAGTCAATGAAATTAAACAAATATAAGTTATGACAAAGCTTAAGAGCTACGTTTAATATATATTAATTAATAAAAAAATAAGTATCACTGAAGGAATTGTCCTTTGAAGTGAATTTTAAATAAAACACCTAAAACACTAGGGAGTTATTGGCAACAAAATTGAAAAATAATTTGAAATGCAAAGGGTTTAAGAATAAACTTGTTTACGAACAGAAGAATTAAGACTGGTTTCCGAGTATCTTAACCAAGTGAACGAATTGAAAGATGACTGGTGCTAATTATTCTGCCTGTCAGGACTAGTTAGTGTTAAAGTTAAAAGCATCGCGATAGAGCTATTAGATACTAATGCGTGTGCGTGACACTGTTTCAATTACGATACGAGTAATATAATTTCGTAATCCATATTGACCCTGCAATGGCACACGGTTTTCTCAGCTTATCGAATGTCTGAATCAGCTGAGATTTATCAAGTTTGACGTGAATTTTCACACGTTTGGGACATGCAAAGAATTCTGAAGAAATTCAGTGAAACGCTCTCGAGTGTGTTGCTTAAGGCTATAAAATTTTGATGAAAGAAGAAAGATTAACGAAATTTCATACGTGCAATTATTCTATGATACAGTAAAGAAAGCCAGAGTTTAATGTGTTAATGGGAGGCCCACTGTGTCATTGCAGGATTAATAAAGGAAATACGCAACCAGAAATTTCTTTTGCGATTAAAAGAATTCATTTTCTTTGAGTCACTGATGATCTTCGATCGTTTCGATCGTCCATTCTCTGGTTACTAGACCAATTGGTAAACATATTTGTGACAACGATAACAGTGATTATTATTTATCCTAAGAAGATAGTAACAAGTCGATGTATACTAATTACGCGATTGACAGATCAAATAAGGGTTAACCCTAGCTTTTGCGTACTTTAACCAATGATAGGGTAACCGTACTAATTATTCTGCTTATCGTGATAGAATTGAAATTTAAGGATAGACCGCTGTTTTTCGGTGGTGCAAGCTTATAGGCTTAGGCACTCTTAGGTGCATCAAGGTATTAACGTGACGCTATCTGTTGCGAAGGAAAGCATAAAAGATTTAAAGCGACCCGCGAGGCTGAAAGTTGCACATTCTTGTTTACCCAACGCCGAATTGATAATGGAACAATACGCAGTCCCACGTGCTGGCGTATAGAATCGTTATCAGCGGCTCCGATAAATTGTACCAAACTTTTATTGATGTCGCAATTACGAAGCCGCGGCAGCCTTCGCTCCACGTGCGGGCTCGCTGCACACGGTGACTCAATTTTTAGCAGCGTGCAAATACAAGGAAATTCGAATAACAAGAACAAGCTTCGTAACTGTTTCTTCGTTGAAACAGCAAGGATTACCGCGGAAAGGATTACTGCTCCTTTCGCTTGAAACGCATTATTTCATGATATAGAATGCTGTTCAATTTCACAGCTAGGAATGTCGACGGTGAAATAAAGCAAACATACCGCAGAGAACAATTTAAACCTGGTAAAAACGATCCACTCCAGCTTATTATCGCTTCGTTCAATTGTTCGGAGTTCAATGCCACGAACTTTCTGCATTTACTTAACACATCACCGGAACTGGTCACCGATACGATTCCCGTGCATTAACGATGCACACGGCTCCTTAAGGAACCGTTGCACCGATCACACACCACCGACACGTCTCATGGCGCCCAAAACAAACAAACGTCGAATTCCAATCAAGGTGAAAACCGATGAACGGACACGTAGAAATTTCTTTGCACCGTCACGGTCGATCTATTACGAACATCCGCGTGCGTTATTTTCGAACCGGAAGTCGCACAGTTACGGCTGCATAAACGGCACGCGCGCCGCGATAAATAAAAAGTCGACGGTGCTCGATGACACATTTTTATCTCTCAGAGATAAAAACACCTCTTTCGTTGCAACCAAAGTAAACGCGAACATTTCTTCTTTTTTTTTTTTTCGCCCACCGAGGAGTATCGTCGTTTCGCGCGCGGATCGACGCGACGTTTCACGTTCGAACACGGAACGTAGTCGTTACGGAGGACTATTACACGCACGAGGAACGACGCAATGCAAATGCAAGTGCATTGCACCGCGGCTCGCCGCGAACTACTGCGGTTTCGCGCGACGAATCTGCCGTAAGAATGTTGCATTCGCGCCAGGGGGGAAATCACGCGCACCAGTCGCAAGCTGCTGCACGTGCCTCTGTATACGCGGCACACGTACACCAGAGAATACGTGCATGCAACGAGCGGCCGACGTGCAAAAGCCGGCGTTGGATTCGCATGCAGACACGCCAACCGACTCTGCGCGAGTGGTGAGTCGCCCTGTGTGATTGGGTGAAACGGGGGTAGGGGCGGGCCAATCCACCGCCGCTGCACTTCGCCTGCAGTCGCCACACGTGCATTCGCTCGCGAACCGTGCAACCGGCTGCATACACGTGCGCGCACAGAGGGGAGGAGGTCGGGCAGGTGAGCCACGCGTCGAGCGCAAGGAGTGATGGCGCCGCTTTGGTCAGACATGGATTGGAAACAGGGCTTCCGACCGGGTCGCCGCGAAACGCGACCGTTTTCGCGCGTCGTAATCTTTCGGGCAGCTTCTGATACATTAAATTTCGACATTTTGTCGGTGAATGATAAGCGGGAGGAAACGTGGTTGTCGGTTACTGTTCGAAATATCGCATCGTCACTGCAATGGCTCGATATCGACGATTAGATCGGACTGCGTAACCACTCGAACGTTAATTTATTGGAACAAACGTTTTATTCAGGGGAACAGCTACGTAGTCGGTGGAAATCGATCGATTTTAATGTAACATCGCTTTAACCGTTGTCTACGGAAGTACTTTATATGATGTTTATGACGTCGATAAGAGGTGGTGTTTGATGCAACGCAAACATGCCGAATGTTTGCCAATGCCATTTTTCTTTTCTTTTGACAATTATGAGAAATATGATATGTAAATAGAACTTACCCTCGCAGAATAGGGTGACATCGGTAAGACTCTCGCTTTTGAACAAATTCGAGAACGCTGTCGCTAAATTGCTACCGAAACTATTCCACTTGAGACAGAACTGGTGCTGATGAGAGTCCATGATGCCACCCCTAGGCCCGACCCCGTGACCTTCGCCACCCCTGTCTCTGCCACCTTCAAGTAGGTATTTTCCTTCTTGATCGCGCTCGTGCCCAACAGTTCGTCCAGCTGTACAGAAAGCAATCTCTCTTTATCGACCATCTCTCAGATTCGCATAAAATTAAAGAACCGTGAGAAAAGAAAAGTGTAACACTATTAAATGAAACTACATTATACAACGATATCTACATTTGCAATTGTTACCGATGATCACCATTCATTCGTCTACCAGTCAATTACTCGTCTCACGGACACAGATCCTCGTAAACTATGCACAGTGCCACAATACGAGCCACAACATCCGTCGAGAAAGCGATCGTGTCGTCAACGGAGCATTATGAGACTCGTGCACAAGTCCATAGCTTAGGAGATCGTCAGGGCGATATGTTCGATTCACCAGTTTCTAAGATCGATCCAGTGAAATTTCGCGCGCAAATCACCGTTATCAATCGTTACCATCAAACTAATCGCGAGCCACTCGCATTCTACACCGTGTTTCAATTTGAAAACTTCGATCGAATTTCTGGCAACGCACGAGCGACGAAAGTTTCGGCGAAACCTACCGATGCTCAGAATCGTGTTAACGAAGTAGCCTCAAGGGAGACACCAATTGCATCGGTGACGACGATCGCGCACCATTCGCGATTACCCGCGGACACCCACTGTTCGGGAGCACACGATGCTCGTTTCCCGATCACGAACAAGCCACTTTAGCGAACCGACCTCGAGCAGCGAGCTCCCGTCCTTCGAGCTCACTCGACGGAGCAATAGTAGCAGCAGCAGCAGCAACAGTACTCTCCGCACCGGTCTCGCATACACGTGTCCACGCGGCACATGATCCTCAGAAAGTGTTCCCCGGTCGCACACTGATTCCGGCTGGTGGCTGCCTGCGCCGAGCCACGAGTACGGATAACGAGAGTCGTTCGGTGAAGCGTGTGTTCGAATAGAACGAGGAACAAGGAGGACCAGAGGGGAGAGAAGAAGAAGAATCGTAGCGGAGAGTTCCTGTCGCGTACAGTACTCTCTCGTAGTGTATCCGAGCACTGGTCGCGTTCACACTGATGGGCCGAGTCTACGTTTTACCCGGCCAAAATCGAGTTACCGACTTGCATCGCGCATCGCCGTGACGAGGAACGAATCACGCGTAACTGTCCGCCACAGGTTGTCTCTATCCCTCTCGTACGGGTGGCGCGCGGCACGCTAGCTCGCTCGCTCGTTCGTTCTCTCTCTCCCTGCGGTGCGTGTACACGCGCGGGAGGATCGTTCGCGGCCGATCGTGTGTACACGGGGAGAAGAAGCGACCGTGTGTGGCGGAAGAGAGACGAGGGATCAAAGTCGTTGGTGGTGCGTCAGGGAGGAAAGAACGTGAATATGGGTCATCGGTGCCGATGCAAATGCGGTTGGACGAAATAGTGTGCGAGTTCGGTGTGCCTTCGGGAGGAGGCCGGTTGGTGGTAGCACCACGGCGGAGGAAGAGGGAAGGTCGCGTAGGTGGGAGGAGGAGGGGAGCTCCGTCGGTGAAAAAGGAAGGAGTAGCAGAGAGATGGGGAGAGGGAAGAGGGGGCGGGGAGTAAGATTCGACTTTTTCGGCAAGGGTGGGGCGCGAGATTGCTTAAGGCTAGAACTTCGGTTCGCGTGTTCTCTTCTCGTTACTCTACGCGTGTTCATCTGTTTCTCTCTTCCCTGCATGCTCGTCTCTCGCTCTCTTTTGCTCTTTGTCCTGCTCTCCGTGGTCTTTCGTCGCCCTACTCCAGCTTTGTCCCTTTTGTCGTTCTTTCACAATTCCGTGTATAGCCTCCCCCACCCTTGGCGCTTCTAAGGTATCGCGCATCCCCGCCACTTTCTAATCTAACACGTGCCAGGGCCGAAACGCGGATACGTGGCGCCACTCGGCAGGAACACCGCGAACAAGAGGACGTGGTAGGGGGAGCACGGTTGCACGGTCGCCTTCGTTACCGGAGGCGCGATTACGTCATTGCTGTTCGGAAAGTTTAATCAGTCGACGGACTATGCAGGAGCGATCCCAGATGCACCGTTTGCTTTTTTGACTTACGAGCTGAATGAAAGTGATATTAAATGATAAAACGCTTAATATGGTAGAAATAAATTAATGTCTACATAGATACCGAAATAAATAGTGTTATGTAAATACATTTTTCACTTAAATTACACGTACTGTAATTACTATTAACATTTGTACAAGATAATTTGAAGCTTATTTCTATTTATAAGTAATTTAGAAGAAGCGATAGAAAAGTGACTCTTTGGGTTGAATGAAAAGAAAGAATGGAAATGAGTAATTCCTAATTTCAACTAAGTTCAAACTCTCCGTTCAGAAATTCTAAATAAAGATCTCTAATGGTATCCATTAAATTCCATAAAAGAGACTACAAGATCTTCATTGAACGATTAGCACACTTATCCTGAAGATCTTCGAGCGGACCGTTACAACGATCACGTTACTCAGCAGATTTCGAGTGTTTACGAAAATAAAGCGCAACGAATCCCATTTTCATGATACACCATCCTGCTTTGCCATAGAATCTTCGCCCCGTATTCGTCACGGTCAATTTTCTGGAATCAAGTTCAAGTAAAATGTGGCATACCGTTCATTAACCAGTTGGCTTAGAATTACGTATTGTGTACGTTTTTTGTTGTCTTTCATCAGAATTTCACATATCGTATATGTTGCGATTTTTATTATAGTTTTCTATAGACTGTTTAAAGATAACCATATTTTTCTATGCAATTTTATTGTATCAACATAATTTTAATCTACTAGGGGCGATCATCCCTTTCAAGAACAATAAAACCAAAAAATGCTATATATCCTAATAAATAACTTGTTAGATATACACTTAAGGAGTCGTATTGTACTTGTTAATGTAAATTTAATTGCTTAAGCTGTAATATCAAACAGAGACATTAGAACATAAATTACAGACAAATCTTGAATCATTTAATACGTTCGGCGCCCAGCGTGATTCGGCTGAGTTTCTCGCTGGGCCCAAATCCGATTGCATAGAAAACTGGGGTAAAAAAATATAAAAACAGCAAAAATTTTTATTTTTTATTTCTATTTTATGTATTTTATATTTATATATATTATACTTCAATACTTATGTGGGATTCTTCCACGAAATAACCGTTGGAGATACATTGTATTTTTCGGTAAAATAGCCGTTACAAAGATGACATAGTCAATTGTTTTTGGTAAACTTGTTGCGACCGGCAAATTTAGCGGCAGTCGTTTTCTTGCGTGCATAAGAAGAAGAGTCGCGGAAAGCAGTGCCGCTCAGATTCTTATTCTTTTCCTTGCGTGTGTTCAAACAAATTAACTTTCTTGTGTGTTTTTCTTTTAATAAACTGTTGTTTCTATTTGTTTATGACGCGTGTGTTTTTCCCCTTCATCCTCATATCCTACACTTATTCCATTGAATTCTTTTTAAAATTCCAATTTTAAATCCCATTTAACTTTAAAAAAAAGAGCGTCACCCAAACATGGGTGACGTGGCGACGAACGTGTTAAAAGAAGGTTAAAAAATATATGCACTCTTACGTATTTCACCCCCAATTTCCGTATCGTAACTTTTAATAATATTTTATAATTGAAAATAATGAAGTTAATGGCGTTCAAGCAGTATTGAAGGAAAATAATTTTAATCAAAATGATTCCAATATTACAGCCAGATGCACATTCGTTTATACAGTCTTACGTGACATGCTTTCTGATTAAATGCCGGTCTATCTGGTTAATTTACCGAGTGCTCGAACTCGGAGGCTGAGGATCTCTTGTATTTGTTTTAGGCTTTGCCGAAACTTGAAAAACAAACAGCCGGTGACTACGTAAGGAGTTCAATGAACAAGTAATCCTGAACGACACATTCTTGAACCTACACGCGTGCCACACCTTATGTAATACGATCGATCTCGATCTTAAATACCAGGAACAAAACAGAGCCCTCGCGATGATCTTAAACGTACCTTTTCTGTCTTTTAAAAACAATCACCGAGTGATTAATCTGTTATCGTTTCAAACATAGAAAAGCGTTTTTGTTCCTTCGAGATAGGAAGGTTGCCACGAAATGTTTATATCGATGAAAACAATAAATTCATTAATCTTTTAATAGAAGAGAGAGGCGGTAATATGAAACCGAATATCATTCACTGAACTACATTTCTAATCACTTAAAGAACAAATTTGTTTAACGAATAAAAAAACGAGTTTGTAGAACAAAATTTGTTTACGCATATATCGTAGAACAAACAATATTTAGATTATATTAGATATCACCCTGATGTTGGAAATCCAAATTATACACTGTAAATTCTGTTATAGACATATGATTGACAAGAAATTTATTCAAAGGAGTCATAGCTTTATACTAAATGTAATTTGTTTTCTCTAGTTAAAGGATCAAGTATTTATCAAACACAAGCTTCAGTAAAATTTACGATTCCCTTTGGATTATCTTTTGCGTAAAAATTGTATTAATAAAATATATTTATTATGAACTACTATCGTAATGACTGCCATGAGATATGTCAATCGTAAAAAATTTGGAACGTTGATCTTTCGTGGCTAAAATCGCAAAAGAATACACGATGTATAGATTGCAGATATTTATGCATTTATAGAAAGTTTTAATTTGTAAAACATGCATACAATATCTAAATATTTAATAAATATCAAAACATATCTAAAGTACCAAAAATACAGCACTTATTGCAACATTTAGAGAATGAAACAGATTTTTCACTTAGTTTCCGTTTCCTTATCTGCGCGCATAAAAATAGGTATTTGCATAAAAATCCGCAACCTAACAATCAGCGTATAATGACGCACGATCCGAGCAGTCGAATTACGAAACAAAGTCAACGAAACATAGGCGTTCAAATGTTGCCCGATAAAGTTGCAGTTACGCCTTGTCGTACTTACGTTGTACACTATTCGTCGCCTAAGCGCTCGACCATACGGGAGCGCGATCAAGTCAAGGTCACGGAGCGAATTTACGAGCGACAGAGTGAATCGGAACGAAATGACCGACCGGCTCGCGTCATTCTCCGTTCTGACAATAACCCTTTCGATGATCCGAGCCGGCTACACGAAAACGAGCCGCGAAACGTTTCCATTGCCCGATGCCGCATTTCGATCGGGTTTTATCACACTTTTATTACACGAATCTACGCTTGATATTGTGGCAGCACACTGATCAAGGTATACGTAACGCGGTTCAATGGATATTATCCACTTGGGCATCTTTACGGCCGTAAAAATGGGATAGAAGCTGTTGGAATAAAAGTTACTCGATGTCTTTCGTGAAATGGTCATTTTTTTCTGAGAAAGTATACTTGAAAAATGGCTTCCATAGCCGCGGAAACGCATGAAACGATAATTTTCGTAGTTACACTCTATACGCACGATGAAATTACAGCGGAGGAGTGAATTATTAAACCTGTGAAGAAAGTTTCGGTAGCACGGGGGAACGTTTAAGTAGAATATGCTCGTATTGCTCAGACAGCCGTGGCGCGTAAGATACCTGGCAAACGATACATCAGGGAAACGTTCCGATTATTCCAGGATCTTGGACCGCAAAACGGAGTTAATATTTCAACGCACGCGCGAGAATGAATTATAGAACGTTAGTTTTCCAGGCTGCCGTTCAAGGTTACGATAAAACGTCGTAAAGTACGTCAAAGATTCTAATCTAACGCCGTTTGTCAAAAACACCGCGGGGGAACAATTTATGAACTCCACGCCCTAGTGTGTGACACCGTTCGCTGCGTACGTCCCTGGTCCGCCAAAATTTAGTGTGCACTCCCTGCTACGGCGTTGCGTGCGTGCAAGAGGCGTCGAGGCTGCCTCGAGAGGGACAGAAGAGAAAAGGGGAAAAGAGCGTAGGAGTCGTGGGGAGACGAGCGAAAGCCGTCGAGAACGACAGAGGACGCGGTAACAACGGAGAGAAATGAGAGGAAGGGGTACGAAAACGAGTGGGGAAAGGGTGAGCGAGAGAGAAGGTGGATGGAAATTCAGCCGCTCGAGGCATCGCTGTGTGGCGCTTAGCGATGGCCATCGAGCTCTCTCCGCCTCAAAGTTTCCAAACAATTTCACTATGTAACGGTTCAAGCGACTTAAGAATGATGGAAGAGATATATTGCTTTCGATAAATTTCTGATGAAACTGATATTTGAAACCCTATGTCTTAGCACTATGGCAACCTTAACACCAGCTTTGTGTAAAACAGTTCATAATATGTATACATTAGATGTGTGCAAACATTCCCATTGTTTTAGGATTCGTGTTTACTCTTTATTGCGTTTAAGTTAGTAGCTATTATTAAATATTTCTACGTCCACTTTTACTATATTTCAACATCTATTAAGTAATGATTGATGAAAAATTCAATATTGACAAGGATGCATTTTAGTACCATAAATTTATAAGTAATAGGAATTTTTACATAGATCACTTGATCTTTTGCATTGTTACATCGAGATTGATAACGTTGCAATCACTTTTTTCCTCTTCATTTACATATATCCTACGTATCTTCCACCATATATTTATATCGCACCAAACAATACAACTTTTTTTCTTATAACCAAAACACGCTCTAAAACCGAAGATGACCACTTTTTGCTCCAAAATCTTCAATTCCGAAAGCATCTCAAGTCCATCGCTAGCTGCGTGGCGCTCGTGAAGCAAGGGAAAGCGAAAGGGAGGGGGAGGGAGAGAGCGCGCGAGAGAAAGACGAAGAGAGAAAGAAGAAGCAATTGCGGCAGCAACGGTGCGATAGGGGAGGGAGATATTGCGCGCGAGGGGTGGAGGAAGAGGCGGGGAGGGAGCGGTCGCCGGGCGGGGGAGGGGAGGCTCGCGGGAGGACCGAGGAGGCTCAAGGTCGCTGCGGGGCCGCACGCGCGCCTCTGGTCACGCACACAGTGTCGCATGCTACGCACACGCACACGCTCGCACGCCGCATTGCACACGGGGCGGCGGGGTGAGTGCGCGCTGCAGCGCACACGCAGTCCGCAAGGCGCACGCGCATTGTCGCGGCGCGCGTTCCGCAGCTACCGCTCCTGCACGCGTGTGCGTGATACCGGCGCGCTGATTTCGCGTTAGCAAGCCCGTGTTCGTACACGCACGCGTGCCTGTGAGAGTACCGCGCCTGTGTGTACGCGCGTATACATGCGTGTGCGGTCGACTAATTCGGCGGTTTTCCTATGGCGACGCGCATTATGTCACCGGGTCTGGACTGCTAAGAGAATGCGCTGTGTCGTATAGATTTTTTTCTCTTTGGGGCCCGAGGCAGGAAGTAAGCAGAAAGATATTGCTAAACTCACGCGAAATGAATCTTTGGGAAATCGAACGACCGATTTGACGTAAAGGTTTTTTAAACTTTTAGAGATACGAGAAAGTTTATAGAAGAATCGGCGACCTGATGCTTTTCTCGGAAGATGTATCGAATATCCAATTAACGTTGATTATCGAGTTGACAGCTCTGTCGTGCACGATAAGGTTGTGAAAATTATGCCCTGTCTAATGGCATGAAAGCGTTTCTTGAGACCGGGATCCGTGTTTCGTTTGGAGAAGTTACATAGAGCCGTATGGCTGTTTTATAGTCTCTCTGTCTCGATGAAGAGCCGCTCTATCACCGAGCATTAACGAGAGAGACGCGAAATCAACGCGAGAAAGATCGTGCGTTACCGAACAGGCGATCGCTTTGTTCGTCGTTGACATTGACGAAGTGCATCTCTATACCGTTAACAATAACGCGGCCGTGCTAAACCTCGGTCAAATGATGTACGTGATGCACTGCACGCACTCCATACCATACAATCGTACCGCATACGCATAATAACATGGCTCATACCTATATATACCGCATTTTTAACCTCAGCCTCAACGATTTACCATCTGCTACAAAATACCTAATGATACTATAAAAAGCGAATATAACAAGTACTGTATAGAATTGTCGATAAACTGACGTTGAAGAATCCTTTCCAATTTTTGAAAACTGATCAATCTAATATCTAGAGTATACACACTGTTCAAAGTTAATAGATCACAAGTGTGAACAAGTATAGTATATTATTCACATAATATCGTGGAAAAAATTGAGCTTAAAAATTGTGTGCACAAAAAATTTTGCTTCTACTAAAGAATTTTCATAAATTACGTGCCACGTTGACGAGGGCAACAGTGACAGTGTGTGATCTAATTGTTATTGGTTTTTGATAACAAGTACAAATACAAAATACAAAATATTATTAAATATCTACGAAGTTAAATATAATACATTTAATTGAAAACTTTGTAAAGCTATGGAAAATAATTCAATTGCAATACCCTGCAAAAAATCGCATTTGCGATCCAGAGAAAAAACGTTCGCGAATTGCGTTGGAACCATGACGGTGCTCCACTCGAGACCATTCCGGGCGCCGAGTTAGCGTTGTTTTTCTCCCAGGCAGAAAACTGCATTAGTGCATTACGCTGTGTAGCCGGTAACCGAATTATTTCGCCGATTCAATTAAGGACCCCGCTGCTCTTGGTGTGCTCAATAGGTATGAGAGCGTGGCACTGCTTTGATAACCCACTCTAATAACCAGTGCCACCACGGATCAGTCAAAGGGTTACTTGTAGATAATAACGTGCAGTTTCCTTGGAAATCGTATATCTCATGGAGAAGTATCTCATGGACGAGAATAATCTTCGAAATGAGGATGTTACAACTTATACAGCATCACGTTTTCATTCACTAAATGTTAATCGAAGTTTGTAACAGTTTTAAATTGCACAGCATGAGAATAGATGGATTTTGTATCAAAAAAGGTTGTAGCTATATAATGAAAGTAGTATAAATGGAACTAAACTTGTTAGATTGAAAAAATAGAGAATTGTGTTCTACGCTATAAAATTTTATTACGATTTAATTGCGATAGTAGGTTTTTGTTAATAAAACATGTTTTTGTTTGTTAGTCAAAATAAATTAATAACTCTATGATTATATTTATCAATATTATTTATGAAAATGTAAAAATAAAAAACAGTTTGCTCTACATTCTCCTTTTTATATCTATCTTTACAATGTTTATACGTTCTTTTGTTGAAGATAGTGATTATTACCATTTATTTATAACTAGTATACTATTATGATGTTAAAATTGTATGCAATAAATATAAGAACAACTGTTTCTTTTTTAATTCTGCTCCAGCAAATAATAAAGATAAAAATTCTGAAATCTGCTACCCTTCCCTCGCACAATCTTCGTCCATGATCTACGCGTGATCAACCATTTACATAAAAATTTTGCGCAAAAATCAAAACCTTGATCAAAAAACGACACATCAATCACTTTTATACAACTATCCTAAACATCACCCTCTATGCACACTTTCATAACCGTTTCACCCTTGTGTACAACGTTAGACTCAGGACACGCGCCGAAAAATTTAATTGTTCGACAAAAAGTGCAACTGCAAACATTGCAGTTCGTGGACTGCTAATCAAGCAGAAGAGTCTTTGCACAAAACGCAATTAGGCGTTTGCCATTCCTCCACTTCCACCCCATCGAAATTCGAGGAGGCTTTGGGCGCAGCGGTTGCGTCACAAGGAGCGACGAGGCACAGCATGAAGGGCGATAACGTTGTAGAAAATACATCCTACGAAAGAGAGCTGGCCCTGAAGTATAGTCAATACTGCAGCCAACGATGCCTACCGCAGCACAGTTTCCCCCTTATCCAACGATCCCCCCCACCCTCGAATGAAAGGGAAAACGAGAAAGAGAGGAGGACGAGATTTGCGTGAATCCTGAATCCCGGTAATAATTGCCGAGGGGTAGAGAAAATGCAGAGAAAGGGTTCGTCTGATGAAAATTTCGGGCTGAAAACGCGAACGTCCACGTTAAATACGAAGAAGAAGCGATCGGGAAGAAAAAAATCCGAGTCAGCCGAAAGAGGCAAATAATGGTTACGTTGCTTGAAAATGCGTTCAATTTGATTTTGTGATTTATTTGCTTACCAGAAAAAAAATTATTATTGACTTTTGAATTGGCCTTTCATTTTGATCGTAAAATTGAAAAGTAACAATTGCTGTATGCGGGTACTTTGAGCGTTCGATGCAACGATATAAGAGTAAAATAGTATAATACAATATTGTAGTAAGTAAACAAAATAAAGTGTACAGAGGATGTTCTCGTTTTTCTCTGACAAATCGTTAAAGTACGATCCACCACTGAAGATAAGAAAAATATATTATACACTAATTGCAAGTTATAAGCGAATGTCAAATTTGTTTTTATTTCCTTCACTTTTTTTTCTCTAAATTATTGAAAGATAGAAGTATTATGGCTTACTAATGATATTAATTACCAACCTTATTGAATCACTTTGAAAAAAGAAATATATGAATATTAGTACGTAAAATTTT
Source organism: Tetrapedia diversipes (assembly GCA_033822845.1). Taxonomy (NCBI): domain Eukaryota; kingdom Metazoa; phylum Arthropoda; class Insecta; order Hymenoptera; family Apidae; genus Tetrapedia; species Tetrapedia diversipes. Next base: position 37,062 of record JAOPTO010001983.1, on the reverse strand, counting down.
ACTACATTTAAATAGTTTGAGTTTGATTTTAACAATTAGCTGATAACTTTGTAACAAAGCTTTGTACTCACACTAATTACACATGAAATTATTTTTTTTACTTTCACTCGTGAATTATATCTCTGTATCTAGTTTCCAAACACCATAATGTTTACAGGGTAGCAATTTTCAACCCGTCTTATTTTGTGTTACGCATAAATTAATCACTAAATTTCTACGTGAATTATATCTCTGTATCTAGTTTCCAAACACCATAATGTTTACAGGGTAGCAATTTTCAACCCGTCTTATTTTGTGTTACGCATAAATTAATCACTAAATTTCTACGACATATCCTGAAACGTATTATACCTTTTATCAATCTCTGACAATCTATACATATTTGACTAATTGTCGAAAGAACAGTAATTTTGCATCATTTTTGCTCAAAATTGGTAATGAAATAACTATTTTTGCAATCATGCATTTAACAATATGTGAAAAGAAATTAGTCCGACTCGTGGTTTCATAATTTCAACCCCACAGCACATCTGAAAACCTATTGTAACATATCGATTTGAAAATCACTATCATGGAGGATTGATCTGATGATCTGAATCGTACAAATGAGATTCGCGATTATGTTTCAATAACAATCGCGAAGAATATTGAACAAAGATAAAATAGTTTCATGCAAGTAGAACATATGCTGAGATACAGTGGCTCCAAAAAGTATTCGTACACTATGTCACAAATAAATTCGTTTAACCCTTAAATTTTGAGTCTGATAGAAGTATTTCATAAAACTTTGTGGGTATGCAGATTGTAATAGTATACGTATGAATTAATCTCTTCTTTTCATCTAAATGCCAATTTAAAGGGGTGAAATAAGCGTTGAAGTTTCTGAGTTTTCTCTCATTTTTTAAAGATAACTTTGTAATGGTACTTGATGAAGCAAAACCTTTCAAATAGAAAATATTTAATTTTTAATACTCTATCGCTCTGTCATAAAAAAAGACCACAAAAAGGCTTGTACTCAAAGCATGAAAAATCGCTGAAACTTTGAGATTCGTTATCAGCCCCCTTAAAAGATATTTTGCCGCCGAAAAAATTGCTCCACCCAGGACACACCATGCTCTATACACACATAAAATTTCATTGAAATCAGGATTTCAGAAGTAGATGAATTTCCATATAATACAGTGTACGAATACTTTTTGGAGCCACTGTACGAAACAAGTGGAGACAAATGAACAGGAAATTTCATTAACACGGCACGGGCAGGTGTTTCTTCATCGAAAAACAAGTATATCGGAGTCTCTGTGTCGGTTCGTACAAATCGACGCAGGGATCCGATCTTGATACGCGCACGGATACAATTTATTTAATTGACACCGCGATTAGTTAACTGTCCCGGTGCTCGTTCATGGGGTTTGAACGAAACATATGCTACCGGTGCATACGAAAACTTTCATGTGCATAATCCCACGATGTATTTAGGGAACTTTTAAATAATGACACCCTTCTATTCAATCCCCTGTCTTACTGATTTTTGTTCAGTAATTTCATGCTTATTACAAAGTCAAATACAAATTATTGAAACGTTACGAATAATTTGTAATTGATAATACTCCATCTTGTAAAATGAAACTACAATTAACCTTATGTAAGTACACACAATTTTTGCAGCTTTCTTGGGCAACGAGAGACTATTACTTTTTTGTATCATTCTAAGCTTTCAAAAAATCCGAATAAATTGTGGGATACTTTTTTTTGTATATGTTTCTATTTTAATGCACCGTTCGTATTTAAGTCAAATGTTTATAAGCTTGGTAAAAAAAGAACAAAAATTTTGAAAAATTTTCGAGATCAATAAGATTGATAAGGACGAAATCGATCTAATATGCTTACGAAAGGTTGAAGTTAATATTACTTAACTTTATGAAAAGGATAAGATCATTAAATTATTAAATTTGTCTACAAGTATGTAAGCATCAAGGAGAATTCAAAGGTGGAATTCACGAAACTGAAATCTTTGAGCACGTTCTGCAGTGATTTAACCCTTTGCACTCGAGAGGTGACTGTTAGTTGTCTAATGATCCTAAATTCAAGAATTTTCAAATTCAAAATATTTACTAAGATTCGCCTATATTATACGTCATTTAGTTTAGTTAGGTGATATACTAAAATTTGTATATACGACTATTTGGTCCCCGACTCTGACTACTAAACAAACTAAGTAAAGTCTGAAAATTTGCGAAACTATCATTTAGTGACCAACAGTCACCTCTCGAACGCAAAGGGTTAATATCTAATCTTTTTATATCATAAATGCAATATAAATCCTACTACCGATACTGCATAAAAATCGCATTCTAATAAATTTTACCACAGAACCCAAATATTATTCAACATTCTTCTAGCATAAATATTCATAAAGTGAATGACATTGAAAATTTATGTACTCCATTTTATTATGAAACTTATGAACTGCTACTACTGATATAATATTAACACTATTCCTACCGACACTTCACGTATACCTATTTCTACCGCGACATTTCCACGTAAGAAAGACTACAAATTTTTCTCAAAAAATAAACAATGAAAAAAGAAGTGAATACTGAAAAATGTATTATACGTATATGTGAGAAAAAGTCTAAAGTTTAAAGGCGATTCAATTACGTTGTATCTATGAAATTCTAATCGAAATTTCAAAAACGGTCGTTTGACCGGTTGTGGTAGGAATAGTGTTAAAGGAGTGCAAAAGTTTTGTCTGTGTTTCCGTTACACGGCAATAGCTTTTCTTTCGTAAAATAAAATTTAACACAAAAGGATCTATAAGTCGAATTAACTTCAAAGATCGCAAAGAAAACCGCTTAATTCGAGGGACAACTGCAATTAAAGATAGCGAATAAAAATGTAACGTTCGCGATCGCCTAGTATTTACCAATCGTAAAAATGACGAACGATTACGTTCAAGGGTTAAGCAAGCACAACTGAAAGAATTCTCAATCTTCATATCGATAAAATTCATCATCCTCGTCGTTTAGAGCGTTTCAGATGCACAAAAGAGTCAGACAACTCTTCGACGAGGATATGTCGTCGAATCGAACCGAGGGTAAGGGGTTGAACGCCGTATAAGCTTACGACACGTGCCAATTTGCCTACTGGTGCGACACTCGCGGGTTTTACGACCGTTTGCCGGTTCACGAGGGTGTGAAACGGGAGAATCGGTGCCACCGGGACGCGGGAAACGGTGACGAAATCGAGCGTGGAACAGCGTGTTCGAGGCGTAATGCGTGAAGACGAAATCGACGCGATCCACGGCTCGCGCGGAAATCCAGCAGGGAAAACAACAAGTAAACAGCTCTCAGCGACGAAATTCCGTTCTCTCGGACTCGGATGAATTGTCCAAGATGAACTCTACTCTACCAACATGCACGAGCTACGGTTTCCGTTCTACGATTTAACACTATTCCTACCGACGCTTCACGTATACCTACTATTCCTACCGCAACATTCCCACGTAAGACAGACTACAAATTTTGTTCAGAAAATAAACAATGAAAAAAAGAAGTGAATATTGAAAAATGTATTATATGTGTAGGAATGCGATCGAGTGGATGCGAGTTTGGAAAAGTCTGAAGAGTACTTGAGTTGGGCGATTGTCGTGCGAACGCAGAATGTTTGGGCCCGAATGTTTCTAAGGCGTGAAAGATGAGAACTTGAGAAAACAGTGCGACTGAGAAATTCTGGATAGTCGTGACCGAATGCGTAGAGTGAAAAAGGTTGACAATTAGAATGAAAGGAAACGAGTGTTTGGAAGAATATATGACGGGGAAAATGCGAGCGCGAGGCAGAAAGTATTGAACGTAGAAAGAGTGTTAAAGTTGCTAAGTTGTAAAGTCGTTTAAGTTGTTTTTGTTAAATTGTTTTAAATATACTGTTATTAATATTTCAATCGCTTCACTTTTATTTTTCACACCTGAATTCCATCTTCCGTTCTACATTTTATAGAACATTTCCTATATATGTATATCTTAGGAAAAGTCTAAAGTTTAAAGGCGACTCAATTACATTGTATGTATGAAATTTTAATCGAAATTTTAAAAACGGTCATTTGACCGGTTGTGGTAGGAATAGTGTTAATGCCTTCTCTCTTTCGCATACGCGTTGACTTTACGTTTTAATCCTTTGCACTCGAGAAGCGAGTGTTAGTCGTCTGATGGTACTGATTTCAAAGATTTTCAAATGCAAAATATTTACTAAGATTCGCCTCTATTAACATGTTCGTGGACAGTAAAGAGCTCAGCGAAGTGCAAAAATAGACACGCCATTGTTTTCTAAATCAATTGTGATATCCGAAATATGATTAGACACATTTTGTAAGAGTAATCAGAATATCACATTTTAACAGTTATATGCAACGAATGCTATAGGATTCGCGACGATATTTGAATCGAGATTATATAAAATTAAATCAATAATAATTGGTTTTAAAATTTGAATGCTACAGCATTCACGTCCACGAACAATGTTAACCCTTTGCACTCTAACATTCGCCTGTATTAAATGTCATTTAGTTTAGTTAAATTATATAGTAAAATTTACACACACAACTATTTAACCTCTGAGTCTAACTAACAAACAAACTAACCAAAGTCTAAAAATTTGCGGAAGTAACATTTAGCGACTAACAATCGCCTCTCGGGCGCAAAGGGTTAACCCGAAATCGTCGAAAAACGATTCTCTGTATTTAACGATACACGAATTTCTTAACGCAAACAGTCGTACTTAAAAGTTTCACTGTTATACAATTAAACTAAATGAATTTTAATGCTAATAAATTTTGGTACCGTTTAATTTCAATACTTTGCCCTTGGGAATTAACACACAAATGATTAAATGCATTTTTAATGTTCTACGCGATTTTTTGAATTGCTTCTTGAATTCCTGGATTGTTCTATTACGATCGAGGCATAGTGGCTACAAAAAGTATTTGTACACCACTTACAGACCACTAAGTATATTAAGCTTTGTATTTGACGATATTTTTGTGTTGCTGAATAGGTTTGGCGCTGTGAGAATCAAATATTGAGTTTGATTAAAAATATGGGCATTAGGAAATATGGGCGTATACAAACACTTTTTGTGACCACTGCATATGTGTACACAACCTGTTCACTTTAATCGATGTACACATCCTGTGAATATAATGGTATAATAAAAAAAATTGTTATTGTATAATTTATTGTTATTATTATAATTAGTGGTTAATAAAAGGAGTTAATTTTAACTCATCCAAGACCGAATCTCTTAGAAAAGCCCGATTTCTTTAAATATTGACTCATTAATGACATCGATTTCAGATTTTAAAGTGTTACTTTTCTTTAAAATGTGCTCTCAAAAATTTGAAAACCTCCCGTTTCAATTAACCTAGTAATAAATTAAAAAGAAAGAAAACAGTACATGCATATCAAAATCTAATTAACGGGTTATATCCTTAAATTATTAATGAAATTTATTTTAATTCATGTAAAGTGAGCATGATATAATACATTTTTAATATAACTGTTATAACTAGACTGCGGAATTTTAAGCACTTATGAGAAATTCAAGTATGCAAAAAAAAGTGCAGAACGTAGACGATATGCAAAAATATACAAATATCCTAATTACGGTACACAATACACAATTTATAAGGTGAGACGGATCTCTATTTAAGTTCCATTTTATATAGTTGTAATCATAAAAATTCGAATTTTCATAAAAATCTGCTAGTCTAGTTATAGCTATGGATGCAACAGCAACCAAAGGATCTCAAACACAACAGGTTAGTACGTTTGCAATGTCACTAATCCGTGTTATCTCCTTTTGCTCGGTTAACGGGTTAAACGACGTTTATGCTTGAAGACGGGTAAAGTGGAAGAAAATGAAACTGTGCACGATTGTCCTTTTGGAACTGAACCAAACGAGCATAGTTTCCGTCTGGTACCGTTACACGTACTTCATGAAAGCTGCACGTAGCAAGTGCACGCGCTGCATAAGATTGAACGTACGAAATGCGAGCTGTACGAACAGTGTAAATGTACATAACGGTGACTCGACGTAAATCACGGTTGGAGTTATTCGTTTAACAACATGAAAAGGAACGCACGAAGTGGAACCGTCCGCTCCAAAGAAAAGTAATTGACAAGAGAGATGCGTGGAAAAGGAACTTGAAATTACTTTGAACGCAAACAAAAATGAACGTTCGAAATTCTATCAAAGATATCGAACCGAATGAGTTGAAACATTGAGATTAAAATATTTAATTTTGTATCTTCAAATTCTTAATTTCCATATTTAATGGAAATTAAATATTTCGAAGTTCGAAAGTTAAGGGACGATGATTTTACTTTTGAGTACTACGAGACAGAAGGCGAGGCAACTGCGTGAAAAGCAGATTGTTCGTAGACAAATGCAAAGAAAATTTATCTGTAATAATAGTTTCCATGGCTGGGAAAAGTATCTCTCCCAGCAAGTAACGTACTAACCAAACAACGCACTTAATTCTTCCCTTGGCCGTCGACAAGAGCTGCCTAAGACGAACCAAAGTTACGCAAGTGCAGACCCTCCACTATACACGCATTACCCGGGAACCATCAGGCACGTTGCTCATCGGCTAAGGGAGTCTTGAATCCCCCTGTACAAGCGTTCACATAACCGATCACGAATGATACCTGTCAACCGCGACGGACGTGAATCTCGGACATCGGAAATAGTGTACACCGTGTACATAACAATGTAACAAACATTCAGCTTCGAATACGTTCCCCGTATGATGAGCTACATCATCGCGAATAAAATGTCCAAAGCTGCGCATCCGACAATACTGTTCATAAAAGAAGTCCGCCAACATTTCATAAAATGTTTTCCAACAATATGACCAACAGTTCCTAAACACCTGCATAAATATCCTACAATAGAGCAGTTCACATCAGATCACTAATTACCAATCGAGGGTCTAAATGAAACAAGAAACTTTATCCAAAAATTTTGTATCTCGTTGGACACGCTCGTAAGAATATATGCTGTGCAATGCTCAGGAGTTGGCCCTTGGAAGAAGCGAGAGTCTACGTGGCTATGAGAAGCCAACTCCTGAGCACTGCACAGTACATATGTATCATCGCAAACAGCTCACGAACGCGTATGCGAACAGGTGATCTCTACGGAGAAATAATTCGCGCGCTATTCGCGAGCTGCTGGCGAACACCGGCGGAAACGCAGCCTAAACGAGCGCACGCGAAACAATTGTGAACAGGTGAACACGGTGTACCTGGCGGATGAAGCCACCATGGATTGACCAGGGATGGTTGTTGGTTGTCGTGGCCCTCGCCGACAGGGGCGTACATCCTCCTCCGACTACGTCACACCCGTCACTGCCGCCCCGTGTGGCTGCACCCCCGACTGCCTCCAACCCATAACCCACCGCTCCTCCCGGGATTCCTGTCACTTCCCCTTCCTCCGCGTACGCAAGAGGGTTGCAAGGTTACCGGTGGTTCCCCCTGCCCCACCGCCCCTCGGACCGGCCGATTCACCCCCGCCTCGACCTACCGACCATCCCCCACCCGCGGCCACCTCGAGCGCGCGTTCAAGGAACAGCCGTCTCCACCGTCGTGCGACGCATAACCGCCACCCGAGTCAGTTTTCCTACGCAAGCAGCCGGCCAGCCACAGCCATCACTTTCGCTGGAAAGTCTTCCAGGGCCAGGGCTGACGTTGCAAAGGGCGAGCGACGGGATGAACTGCTCCTTTTCTCTTTTCTCCCTTTATTTTGTTCGATTGCATTCTTTTCGAGTGTTTCGCTCTTCTTTCTACGAACGCGCGAGTACTTCGTTTTGGGCTAGAAGGAAAGCGCGACATCGTGTTCACTGTTTACTCCTAAGTTGGAATATTCTACCCCGCTATTTCGTTTGTCATTTTTCAAGATAACCGATAGTTCAAAGCCTCTCCCCGCGTGTTTTAGTCTTTAAGAAGGTTCCAAAGGGTTTGTAGAGATTTAGAAATAACCTCACCCGTTTTTCCTAACTGCTTTTCAAGAGGTATCACTAATTTGAGGTAACGAAACTTTGGTTTCTTCGGATATTTCGAAACTCGAGATAGGGTGTTTCGACTTAAGAGGAGCATGTTGGTGGTAAATGTCGATCAGGGGTTTTCTCTTTCTATTTAGAAATAACCTCACTCGTTTTTCCTAACTGCTTTTCAAGAAGTATCACTAATTTGAGGTAACGAAACTTCGGTTTCCTCGGATATTTCGAAATTCGAGATAGGGTGTTTCGACTTAAGAGGAGGATGTTGGTGGTAAATGCCGATCAGGGGTTTTCTCTTTCTATTTAGAAATAACCTCATTCGTTTTTCCTAACTGCTTTTCAAGAGGTATCACTAATTTGAGGTAACGAAACTTCGGTTTTCTCGGATATTTCGAAATTCGAGATGGAGTGTTTCGACTTAAGAGGAGGATGTTGGTGGTAAATGTCGACCAGGGGTTTTCTCTTTCTATGTATCAATACGATAATTTGACTAGCGCGTTGCTAGTCGAAAAGAGAACGAGGTGAAACCGGGAGGTTCTACGAATCGACGAAATACACACCGTTGCTATGCAATCGAGGCGTCCCGACTTTTGTTGACGCTGCTGTACACACTTGGCTTGAAAGCTCTGCTTTAGGTTGCTCCGGGGGAATCTAGATCTTAACGCGTGCCCAGCCAGCAAATATACGGTGGTAACTATAAATCCACCACGTATATACTGCTCAAAATAATTAAAAAAACGTGCGTATGAAAAGGTATGACACTTTACTCGTATGATATTGCGAGAAAGATTAAGTTAAAAAACCTCTATTATTTAACTAAAATTTAATTTACATGAGGGATGGAAAACATAGTGACTCATAAATTTATTTACATGCTCTGAACGTATCACCCTCTTTGAAAAGTTCAAATTTTTTATTCGCATCTTATGTACCTATTTTTTCTAAGATTTACTACGATTTTCTGCAGAACATGTCAATATTTATATTTATTATTATTTACTTATTTATTATAATTCCTGCCTATGCGGCTTAGGGTGGCTTCCGATTTACAATTTTATCCTTTTGCATATTTTTTTCTTAATTCTACTTCTATCACTAATTACTAATTTTTACACCTTCTTGAACTAAATTATCCTATTCCCTAGCATATAATTTACAACTTATATCGTTTAGTCTTATAATTTTAACTTTATAATTTTATAAATCTGCGGTACCCTATTTTCTACTTAGCAGAACATATTAATATCAAAAAATGTTTTCTTTTTCTTTATGTTAGAACTTTTTCATATGATTTTTAATCTGATTCCTTTGTTACAAATAGGCATACTTTAATTGTGGCTCTAGTGTTAAAATCGTGTCCGTTAAGATAAGTATGCTTTCGATATCAAGTTTTACTAAAAAAAAATTTCCATGAATTATTACAAGAACGACAACTGTAGTACGTGATTCTCTAATTGTTTCCAGCAGTTTAGTTCCAAACACGTATATTATATCCGGCAAAGGCAACTAACAGCGCCGCGTATGCGTCTTGAAGAGAAATTAAGATGTGTGTTGTGTGGATCATCAATGACCCACATTGATCGGCATAAACGAAACTTTCATTAGCCGAATAACAATATCATTCGCCATAATGTTCGTATGGCGTAGATCTAACAGCAGATTAAATTGCTAGGAACTTAATTAAAGTGTTGTTTTACCCTAATCAATTTCAACGTAATGTATTTTGTTAAATTACTCACTTTCCTTGCAGCATTCTTAACGTATCGATATTATTCAGCGCCCAAAACACTGATGAATAAAGCGTGTAAAAATAAAAATCGTCATTGATCAAAAATTAAGGTAGGAAACGAGTAATTAATAACCAACAATGATATATTAAAATACATCAACTCTTGGATCTTTCTATTTTTTAGTTTAACAATGTAAGAGATGATGAACAATGCGAAATGATCAATTTCGTTCGAAAGGGATAAGTGCAGCAGAAACCTTAGATATAAATTCAAGTGGAGGAGTATGCAAATAAGTAATTCATTGTATAATGAGATTTCACGAGAAAAGAAGTCATTCGTCTGCATTTAATTCTTGAGTTTTTATACAAAGACCGTCAGTACCGGTCAAAGTTCGACCAGCAGTTGTGAGGGCGGTTCGTTTCGAGGTATCGAGGCGGAAAGGTGTTCGAAATCTGCTTAACGCGGGGCTAATTTATGCCAATGAAGTCGAGAATACGCTGTTGGGTATTTTTCAATCGCTTCAACCGTGAAGAGCTATGCACGAAATGCGTACTCCAACGTGTGTATGATCTGTTAGTCAGATTAGCCAGGCGACAGAGAGACAACGTTTGGTTCACGGGTCGACAGCTTCTGGCGTCAATGCATTAATTACGACCGACCGTTGTTACGAACGCGTCTTTGTTACGTTCAAGATAAATGAAAGAGAAATGAAAGATTTCCGGACTAGATGACGTTTCATTTCCTTGCATTATTTGTTTTCGTGAAAATTTCCTATTACTGAGCAGGTCAGGCATCGAACACGGCAATGACTTTGACGCAACGTTCGTTCAACGTCAAAACAACTAACTAAGATATACGTAGCCAGCAATAATTTCAAATACCTCACAAAATATTCATTACTTGTTCATTAATTTTAATATTTATTAAATATTCATTAATTCCCTCACCGAGCTGTGCTAACTTAGCAACACCAATGGGTTTTCCCGTTAAACAAATCAATAAATTATTATCAATAATCCGTCTCACATATAATTTTCCACGTAATTGAATCTTAAGCGTACATAAAGTAAATAAAATATCGAAAACAACTAAATACTCTATGCATAACCAATAACACCTTTCAAAATATTCGCTATCCCTATCACGCAGAATTTTTCATTTAATCGAATCAGAACTATTACACCTGAAGCCGGGCGAACAAATACCCGTGGACCCGAAAGAAAAGAGATATTTCGAGCAAAAAAATTAATTGAAACGTAACTCCGGGTCTCTCCGAAATGAGAAACGGGATCGGTTCGACTGTTGCTCGAGCCGCAGCAATTAAAATTTGGCGAACGTTCGAATACACGGCACCACCGCGGTTCCCTTTCGTCCCATCGCTCGCATAACTGGCATCGCTCGTTAATTAAGGCAATGTCTCGCATGCCGCGACCCCCCTGAGACTTTCCATCCGGCCGAAAATCGCGTTCACCGCGATGCATCCGTTGAGTCGATGGAAAAATTTCTCGCACCCCAAAAATTCCACGCGCCCCCATAGGTAGTAGCTACGTTCCTGGAGGCAGCAGCCAGGACGCGGAGGGGAGAACAACCTTGCAAGCTCTCCCTCCCCCTATCCTGGTCGGTATGCGTAGCCGCGTCGGTGGTAGGGTCTGAAATTTTGGAGGTTGGCAGAATCGGCGAGCACGGAGGGGATCGAAGGGCGAAAAACCGGGAGGAAGCCGAAGGGGCGGGAGGGGCTACGTCCTCGGGGGCGTAAGGGGGCGGTCTGAAGGGAGCCAGGCAACCTGCACCCGGCAACAGCCCCCAACCTCGGAAGAACTAATCATTAACCTCCTTTCACCCTCCCAAACACCGCTGCTCTAACTCGACCACCTTCGCTTCACTTTCACCTGTGCCTCCCCTTTCTCCTCCCCTGCCTCCTAACCTCGCTCACCTCCACCACCCCACAGTCGACCGCCACCCGTTCACCCTTCCTCGGGCCACGAGCCTCCTTCGGCTCCTAAACTCGCCCACGCTTCACGCGATTGCGATTACCAGCGGTCGCGCTCGGTTTCGCCACCTTTTTTCGTGATCCTCGATTCACCTTGCTCACGGTCCTCGTCCTCGATTCACGGTCCTCGCTTACTGGACAACCGCCCCTTTCTCCCGGCTTCGAAGGGGATGCAGCTTTAATACCGCGACTTCTGAACTTTCGGACTTTCCCCGAGCCTCCGTGATTTCTTTTATGGAGATTCAAGTTCTCGTTCCAGAGACGTTCGCTTGGCCTTCCTTTCTTCTCTTTGGAAGCTTCGTAGGCTAGAACAGGCTGGTTCAAGGGGTTGTTGGTCTTTTATCGAGAACGCAACGGGTAACGTGAAATGAGCGAGGCTGTTCACGGGGTAAACTAGTTTGGTCTAGGAGACTCAGGCACCAAGGGTAGAAGTAAGCACGGTAACCCTGTTGCTGGCCGTTTCCATGTGTGCACCCCGTGGTTAAAGGTTGCACCCTGTGCAACCCTCCGAACTTGAAGGCTATAGTATACGGATAAACGCGGGCAGATAGATCAATAAGTACGCGAATACGTTGGTACACGTGCGTTATTATGCGTTTTGTGGTGCATTCAAGTGAGACAATTATACTTGTAAGATACAGACTGAAAAGACGTCGTTAACACGAGCAAATGTGGCTTATTTTATTTACCGACTCAACTTTCGACAATGTTTGTTTGTTATGAAGATGATCATGATGTAATTTATTCTTTCGGATAATGTATTGCAGTGAGTACACCATTAATCACAACTCAACGTGAGAAAACACATTTCAAATTATTAAAAATATAAAAATGTTATTTAGTACGAAGAAACAATCACGATATCAGTTTTAAATGCTTAATGAAATCATCGTTTTTCAAATACTTTACACTTGCGTTGCAAACTAAATTTCTTTTGTAAAATAACGTTCTAGAATTCACGTGAGACTAATGTACTGCAAACACACTAAATCCATCGATTAATATTATATCCACAACAACATCGAATCCTGTATTATAAATAGGCACAGGTTAGAAATAAAATAATTCAATAGTTCGCATAAATATAAAATATTTAGATCATATTACACGTAACTAACATAATTTCATATAGATATCTTCTGAAATGATGCATGAGAAAATGATGTTCAGTGTTTAGAATTATATTTGAGTACCACATTATGCTACATTTTATTACAATTTAAAATTATACTTTATAACAAAACAATTATATAATAACCTTAACGGCAAGATAAGACTTTTGCAAAACACAATTACCAAAGAAATGATAATAGATTAGCAAACAATACTGATGTCGAGAATTGAATAGGGGCGTAAAGTAAAACGAAGGGAGCGTCATTAAACGACGATTCCCTGTTTAAATAATTCAGCACCAGGACGAGAGGACGGTTGCCTCTCGAACAGGTATTCATGCTTCTAATCGATGTAACCGGCTGGTCGACGTTTTAAACGCAGGATCCAGGCATACGCACGGAGTCATCGTATTTTGTCGGCGATTGCCGTTTATCCGTCTTTGTATCTTGATTTACCTGTCAACTTTCAAACCGATAACATCTGTACGTCAGAGGCGAGGGTGGCAAGATCGAGAAGGACAAGCGACGAGCAAAATCGATCGACTACATTGATGAAATCGTGGAAACTTTCCTCGATCTAACAGCTGATTCTACTGGCAAAGCTCGGGGAAAATTAAATTTCAACGATGTTATTAACACTTTACAAACCGCTCGTGAGTCAATTTATTGGGCATTACTGATCAGCTCATTTTTGTGTGGACACCACGCTAATAAATTGAATGGTTTTCTTCGAGTAATTGATAATTTAATATTTCTTTACAGTATATGCTATTCCTCGAAAGGGAACATCACAAAATTTAACAACTAAGTACAGGTAACCGTCCTATTACACGGTAGATAGGTTCCTAGAAAATATCATGTTGTGTGAAACCGTGTTGTATGAGACCCAGAGTCAGTACAAAAAGGGGGATTACGTTTCGAAAACTTATTAAAAATATAAATGTTTTTACAACTCAAACAAAAAAGCAAAAATATTTTTATTTAATGCAACTTTAATTTAATAAATTTCTTCGCCGTCACTGCTCGGTATAATCAACCGAAAATGTTTGTTTGGTGAAACGATATCGCCTGCAATTTCAGAACTTTTTTTTCATTTAAAATTGTTGCATCCTTTTCCCTTTAAAAAAAAATCTATAATTTCACTTTACTTGCTGGTTCTTACTAGATCGTTGTAAAATTCTCAATATGGAGTTAAACAGTTTTGCAGTTCCCTTTTGAATTTTCGGCTTGTTTCAGCGGAAGCGTTTGCATTCAAGAAAAATGACTCAAGATTTTCAGCTAATCTTAGGTCTTCTTGTAATTTTTTTAAAGTTAGATTATTAACTCAAACAATTAAGAAGTCGCAGCTGTAGAAGTACAATGTTGTACAAAGATTTTTGCAATTTTCTTATCGTGTTACCGTGTTATAGGAGGGTTGCCACAATTTATGAATCGTATTATAGCGAAACCGTGTTATAGGATTCCGTGTTGTAGCAGGGCTACCTGTATGTAAAAAACCGATTAATAGGCTTTCGGTCGGTAAATTGTTATTATGTATCCCTACTTTTTATTGGGCTAAAAGGAAAAGAATAGATATACTAACATCTGCTAAGAAAACATTCAAGTGACTCCAGACTAAAAGAGAATTTCCGACTGGTGAATAATTAACTGCACAAATTACTTTTGTTTAAGTACCTCTAACGAATAGGGATTGGATTATTAGTAATACGAGTATTTTATAAAAATTATCAGTGGTAACTATCCTCAACTAGAATAACGATGATAAACAGCACGCAGACGATAAAATTAGAGCATGTGTTCTTATGTCGTTTATGTAAATACAGTAAAATCTCCCTTATCCGAATGTTGTATCCAGAATTTCTATTATTCGAACACCTAATAATCATCTAATGATAGCATTTTACATCTAAAAACCATGAAATTTAATTTAAAAACATAGGATGTCTGAATATTTGAACAAACCATTAACCTTCCTAATATTCATTTAAATAAACGAAGTTTAGCATACGAAAATTTGATTGTTCTATCATACGAAAATTCAATCATCGGAACACATTTGTCTCCTATTACTTTTTACAATCGAGGTTCTACTGTATAATGTGTTTACTTAATATAACAAGTCATAGTAGATATTTGCGATTGGTTGCTCCTGATCCTGCAATTATATTAACATTCACCATTGTTGTCTTATAATAAACGTTAATTAAAAAGTACTATTGATGTTTCTTATTAATAAAGAAAACTTCTGTTAAATGTAACTGAAATTCAGCAGGTTCAATTTGAATGACCCAGCTTTACCATTCAAGGCCTCGAGCTTAGCAAAACCTAAACACATCGACGAGGAAAGCGAACAGAAACAGTTAGAACAAGCAAGATGTAACGCTTGAAAGGGGCACAACAAGGTTACAATGAATCATCCAATGAAGAAAGTTTCAGTTTCATGTTTTTATTGAGAGCAACATATAGCGAGATTTTTCAGATGAAAAGAAGAATCCGAGCACGACACACGTAACTCCAAAAATTGTATCGGTAATCATATTTAAAATATAATTCTGCCTTCTCCTCTTTATAAACAAATATCCGAAGAACAATTTTTTACTTCTCATTACCTTCAAATGCAGCTTTGCTGTACAAAACTTTCACAGAGAGATAAACTTCACGATAGCAACGTTTACTGAAAATAAAAAAATAAAAAGCTAACCTGTTCCCCTGTTAATATAAATGAAAAAGATCTTTAAGTATCTTAATTTTACAATAATTATTGTTTTCGTATTCTGCACATGTTATGAACGGTGCCTCCCATATTAAAGTACGGTGAAGGACTAAGTGCAAATATCGCTTCGAACTAATTAGCTATTGTAATGTAACATTTTGTCTCAAATATCAAATATTTTCAAAGTGCCTGCTGCATCTCGAAACATCATATTTGCATAAAATCCGTAGCTTAATTATAACCGCGAAAATTTCAACTCGACCAATCGTTAAACACCAAACTTTTCGGTAAAATAATTTACTAAATAAAATATACCGAAACAGTAACGCAATATTGTATATTGTACATTGTATATGCAAAGGAAAATCAATCACGTCGTACTGCATCCCTTACAATACATAGCGAAAAGATCGGATGAGAAGCTGTAAGGCAGAAGACTATCATCCGCGGGTATTCTCTCGTGCGAAGGTCGAGTCAGTGGCTGTAGAGGAAGAAGGGTGAGTACACGAGAGGTAGCCGAGAAAAGGGGAACAAGAGGGGCAAGATGCAACGCACATCTATTGATTCTCCTTCAGCGCGAAGGTCCGCGTGTCCCACTCACTTTCGGAAGCGCGCACGCACTCGCGCGCTTTCCCCGGCCCGCGTATACATGCCACACGGACACGTGGCCTGGCTCTGCCGTGGCTATAGCTCCCCATGTGTGCACACACGCGCACAGCTGAGTGCGTTCCGAGAGTTGAATGCAGGGCACAAAACAGCCTCTATCCTTCATTCTTTCCACCTCCCTTTTCCCTCGTGCGTACGCCTAGCCTAAAGAAGGACGAGGAAAAAAAGAAGAAAAAAGAAAGAAAACAGGGGGAACTGGATTTTGCAACCTCCCTTTCGTGCATTCCTACTGTGAGTTTCCTTGGCCGGCTGCATAAGGAATTAGAATGCCAGAACGCGCGCACACTGTGCAGCTTATACGGAAGCTAAGAGATGAAAAGAAAGAGGGAGGCACGCGAGGGGCCAGGGACGAGGTAGGTGGCACTGCACGGGGAGGGGGGGGCTCCATGCTCAAAATGCCTGGTGGCCGCTGCTTTGCACTTGCGACTTCGTCCGACATATAACATGTGACGACGCCGCGTGTACAGAATCCTATGGAGGGTCAGCTCTCGTAAGGCTTTGCAAAGAGTAAACCAGAGCGACGCAGAAAGAGACTCTACCTCCTCAAATTAAATAACAAAGTGCACGGGAATAGAGAACAACGACTTTGTTGGCTTTGTTAACCGAACTAAACTGTCCTATATCATCAAGATGGGTAATTAAACAAGGGAACCGAAAAACATGGCTCTGAAACGGAAACGCGCTTTGATTGAGTATAAAAACATACGTGCGCGTGGGAAATGCGACACGGTGCGGGAATTCCTGCAACGAATACCACCGAACGCGTATACAACGGTATAGGTAACGATTAATCTGCAATCGTTCTGCCAGTTCAAAATTAAAAATGGAAACACGAACTATAAAATTTTCTGTATGAAGAAGAATAAACTTGAAACGATAAAATTATACAATTATATAATAATTACTGAGAGTCTGTTTTTGCTCCAAAAAGGATTTTCATACAAATTTTTAAATTAAGTTTTTGATTATTTTAATTCAAATCAGAAGAAATTGCTTTCTATGCATAAACTCTACACAGAAAACATTAGAAACTAATAATTTCACTTAGAATGAATAATAATATACGATATCTTTTACCGATCACAAAAGTTATATAAACTGTTAATTAACTTACCTAATATCAAACTAAACGACTCTACAATGATGCAAGTCTCAACGTCGAATCGTTCAGCTATATGCGTTGATTATTTATATTAACAGAAACATAAACGAGGATATGTAAAAGAAGAAAGATGTGAGTAACGCGAGGCGGCTTCCGATATGCAGGACCGACCTTAGCACAGTGGTCGTTTCGGGCGATCATGATCTCGTCTTTGTTTACACGAATTGAAAGGCACGCACGTTGTATTGCAAAAAGTTTGAGGCTCCTACTCGAACCGTTAACAGGATGCAAAGTATGATTCGAATGTACAGAGGGAAGTCATCGTACTCGGTGGAACCAAACATGCAGAAACACAAACATGTACCGCCGTAAAGGTTACGAAAACAATTGTTCTAGGTTACCATAAGGGTCAATCTCTGTGACAACAAATTGTGTATTGATATCCATTCAATATCGGCTATAATACAGAATATTCGATGAAAATTTAATCGTTTTATTGTAACGTTAATCATATTTCAAATACGCAAATGTATAAATTAAAATATAATTATATCATTTTTATTCATAAATTGTTATATGAATGTTAATGCTCTAATATAGTTAATAGTTTAATTTATGTACCATTATTGGCACGGACAAGAGAAAAAATTGGAGATTTAATTACCTAAATATAATAGGTGATATAAATATTTTGATGGATAAAAATTGTATTAAAATAATATGTGTATGCGAAGATCCAAGAACAAAATGAGAAAATGCGTTTCATTATGAAATTTTTAAATATAAAACTAGCCACTGGTTATTCATATTTTACTGCTTGCGATACATTATAATGCGTTATATTTTCTAATACATCACAAGTTTACATTGTACGTTAATAATATGATATAGAAAAGAAATAAACTGGAACGAAATCATATGCAAATTAAATAATATAAACAATAACTTACGAAAACCGGTTTTCCACGCATCCGTCTCCCGCCTTTTTCTGTATTCTTCCTTTTTTTGGATTTTCCGAAAGTCACTTCAATTTTACACGTTAAATGTTATTCGATTCTAACCCTTTCGCGACGTATTACTAAACGCCGGTACCACGCGAGAGAGAAACTCATTTTCGATAATACATTTCTATTTTTATTACAAATGTCAGAACACTGAAGCCACACGTTGCAGAATCAGTGATTTTCGAATCATCGTATACAATGATAATTTAAAGATGACAGTGTATGAAAGATAACCGATTTTCGCGAAAAACTCTGAACTCTACCGTCCGTACGCTGCCAGCAGCGAAGGCGACTGAAAACAGAGAATCTCCTAGCAGATTGTCGGTCGCATAAACGCCCTTGTCACGCATCGAAAATGAAAATTTAGTTTGGAATCGGTGGCGCCGTCTCGCGGAAGCGGGAAGATTTACTTCACCTTCTAGATATTCTACTACATAATATATTCTTTCATCGTATTTTACGATAGTTATAAATTATATTTTGAAAAAATAACATACCATTTTTTGTTTTAGTAAATTTATTGTGATCGTGCAACAATTCTGATTTATAATTATCGTTAATTAATGTAAATAAAACAAATTAATCAATTTTACCTACCAATAAATAAGATAGATAAGTTCTACTTCAATTAAGTTTTATTTTTTATATATTCAGCTTCGTCGTACTTTGTATCTCAACATAGTGGTAGCTTAAATAATGTTATTTCTTTAAATTTAGACAGAATCACTGTATTTATATGGAACATATTTTTATATAAATTACATTATAATTTGACTACAGGTATTAGTACATTAACCAACAATCAATAAGTCTTCAACAAATTCGTAATGTGGTACTTCTAAATTTAAAGGAGCTGGGCCTTTCCTGATCCTTCCACTAGCATCGTAATGAGAACCATGGCAAGGGCAATAGTAACCACCAAAATCACCCGCATTTGCTATTGGTACACATCCTAAGTGGGTACATACACCTAAAACGACTAACCATTCTGGTTGTTTCACACGTTCTTCATCTGCTTGTGGATCTCGGAGGCTTGAAACATCAACTTCCCGCTCCTTCTGAATCTCCCTTTCTGGTCTATCATCGTTTCAAAACACATTTATATTTAACTTCTAAAATATACAGTTAAAGCAAGTACATATATATATTCAATATTGCTTACCTATGTCGTACAAATAAAGGCTTTCCACGCCATTTAAAAACAACACTCTTTCCTTCAGGGATGTTAGCAAGTTTAACTTCAATTTTAGATGCAGCTAATACATCAGCTGATGCACTTAAACTACTTACTAAATCTTGCACAACAGTTTTTGCAGCATATACACAACCAACTCCAGTTGCTATAATGTATAAAAATTTATATTCTTTTATAACTGCAAATATTAGAATAACATGGGAAACGTAAAAAGTTTATTTACCAGCTGATATAACATATGAAAATGTTTTACGCTTAGGTGCACTACTCCTGCTTTTAACATTTGGATTTTGTACAGAGTCGTCACGATAATTAGAAAAGTCAGGCCATTGAATATCAGTATGTGCCAACCTTCTTTGTATTGCTAGTAAGCTCGCTGCAAAAATCAATTCACTGAAACTTTTGTTTCTCACTTATAACAAGATGCACAAATAGATATACAAATATTTCACTTTAAAAATATATACAAAATTAGAGTACATGTACAAGTCCTATTGATACAGTAATAATCTGTGAATCTGGTACATATATAGAGCATACGATTACATAATCGAAATATCGAAATCGCAGTTTGATAAAACAAATGAAGAAATTAAAAAACAGTATTTCAGTAAATATTTCAAACCTCCGATTCCTGAGCTTACACGCAGAGGTCCCGTAATAAGAGCTTCATGGATGGTTTGAGTAACCATTCGATTAACGACAGGTTTAGTAACAATTTTTGGTTTTAATACAACACCACTTCCAGCTGTTGGTTGTGTTCCATTTGAAATGACAGTCGTCACCGATTTTAAAAACGGCGACAAGTTTGTCGATTTCGTTACAACATTCATTTTTTTAACTGCGTACAAAAGATCGATCGAAGCTTCATTAAACACTAACTAAAATCCGGAGACATATTGTTAGATGTCTCTGCAGTAGAACTTCTTCGAGTTAACACATGACGCACACAATACATTTAGTCATTCAATTAAATAGACAATTTAATCATATTTGATTTTGATTATAATTAAATATTTAACAATTAAGCAAAATATTTTTAAATAACAGTTACGATATATTATGATATATACCTTTATGGATAGTACATATTGTATTTCAATTCCAATTTCAGTAATTTTTATTTATATTGTGAAATTACTTATGTTATATGTATTAGAACTTAATAATATTTATATTTTTGAAAACTAGTGAGTAACATTTTATACAATTGTATAATGTAGTAGCAAGAATAAATTTTAAGAATGACGTAATTTTTGTTCCATAATATTATATATATACTTGATCGTATTATTAATTAAAAATTATATAAATAGAAATACATTTAAAGATTGGCACTGATTTTGAAAAATTATTTCTTAATCTGTCGCAAAGATATGTAAGACTTTTCATAGGTGGCGCAACTAGTGATTCAACTTTGCAAGGTTACGTACATGCCTTTAATTTCCAAGTTTTCCTGAGCTTTCCGTAATAACATGCAACATGCGTATAGAAACGTGTTATTTTTGTTCATCCCGAATTTATCCTGG
Source organism: Tetrapedia diversipes (assembly GCA_033822845.1). Taxonomy (NCBI): domain Eukaryota; kingdom Metazoa; phylum Arthropoda; class Insecta; order Hymenoptera; family Apidae; genus Tetrapedia; species Tetrapedia diversipes. Next base: position 15,968 of record JAOPTO010001983.1, on the reverse strand, counting down.
GCATGGAATTCAATTTGTACGAAATGACTGTAAGGTGAGAATTTCAATTTATTTTAGATATATTAAAAATGTATATCTTGCAATTTAAAAAATGTTTCTTGATAATGCTTAGGTTATATGTACATTTAGAAACTGTTGTAATTAATTAAGCCATTCTAGTAGCAGTTGTATAAATTATACTCCAAATATTTCTTTTATCATATGTTATTGTAACATATACATTTCATATTCTAGATATTTAAATTTTGTCGGTCAAAATGTCATGCTGCATTTAAGAAAAAGAAGAATCCAAGAAAAGTCAAATGGACTAAAGCGTATAGGAAAACGGTTGGCAAAGAATTAGCAGTAGATCCATCATTTGAATTTGAAAAGAGGAGAAATATTCCTCTCAAATATAATAGAGAAATATGGATTAATGCAATTGAAGCAATGAAGAAAGTAGAAACTATTAGGCAGAGGAGGCAAAATTTACATATAATACAGCGGTTACGTAAGGGACGTGAATTAGAGCAAGAAAGGGATATTAAAGAAGTTCAACGAGATTTATCGCTTATAAGATCACCTGCTGCAGGACTTAAAGAAAGAAAGAAATTAGAAGCTGCAGAACAAGAAGAAAGAATGCAAGAGTCCAATAGCGAACCAGAACAAGAAGAGATGGAAACCAATTAGTTCAATTCATTGCATAGAAATTTCATGCTCATTTATCAAGTTTTTTATACGATAAGAAACTATTTAATAACATTCAAATTTGCATAAAAGTCATAAATGCAAAATACACATTATATGTGTTTATAAAAAAATATCTGTTTGTAACAATAATTTATGTAAAATTATGTTCATAATTTTTTATAGCATGATACATGATTATTAGCTGTATTAAAAGTTTGTAAATAAACTTTATATAATATTAAACCAATGATGATATCCTTTATTCTCCCCTGTTTTATGTAAACAAATATAAACCTTTTTTTCGAATATTTGAGTAATTTTCGAAATGTCGAGATCATTGCCATAAGCAATAAAGGCGGTAAACACGGTTATTTAAAAAATCAATTATAAATAAAATCCCAACAGAATTTACATGAGAAACAAATATGGGGTATATGAAAGTAGAAACAAGCATAAAAAGTTATAGATAACTACTGAAAATGCGTTTCTTTTATTAATTTAAAATTTGAGCAGCTTATGGACATCGAAACACTATAACCACCTAGCGATGAAAAGGTGGTACTAACCGTCTGTATAGCTGTCATACATAGCCTCACAAATACTCAAATTTCTCAGGTTTTAAATAATTTTTTGACACGTTTCGAGTCTCAAATTAAAGCAAAAGTCCTAGTTTTTAATCCTTATATAATTTTGTTGCCGTTTTCTGTCGCATTTACAAATTAAAAGATATTATTTCGAAAGATTGCTGCTCCCACCAGCATTATCTGGGCAGTAATTTCTATTATTATATCAAAGTGCTAATAAAATTGATATGAATGGTATGTATGTATCGTAAGAAGAAAGAACTGTGAATAAATATTTGTAGATATAATTTCGTGAGGCTATTCTTTGTGAGAAGAGAAATTACAATTTGTGTAATATTCACTAACCTCCAATCGCTGATAAATGACGACGGGATTCAAGTGAAATTGAAGTAACTTAATTATAAGATAATATAAAGTGTCGAATTCTTAATCTAAGACGAGAAAGGTTTCAAAATATGACCCAAAAGGATTAGAAATTTGAGGTTCTGTGCTTCTATGAATGATAGGTCTATGGACGGTTAGTATATCCTTCTCATAGCTAGGTGGTTATAATGTTTCGATGTCCACAAACCGATTCAATAATTAAATTAGAAAACACCGTGTTTACAGCACAAATTTCTGAACATTTTTGCATGTTTCTGCCTTATTAAGATCTGTACTATCTTTAAGTATCAATTTTGTTACGGTAATTAAAAAAGGTAACACAAATTTTTATCCAGTTATTACGGTGAAGAACCGCTAGATAGCGCCAACAAGTCGAAAATTGCTTCAATTCATAATAAATTGTTTTAATTGTTAAATATCGCAAAAACTCCAATCAAAATTTAATGCAGGTTACTTATGAAGATTTCTTCTTTAATTTGAGATGTGGAATATTGAAAAATATTACCCATAAGTTGGTAAATTTAAGTATACATTGTTTTCCATAAAACCTGTATTCCGACCATTAGTACCACTTTTTCGCTACTAGATGGTTATAGTGTTTCGTGGTCCATAAACTGATCAAATATTCAGATCGGAAAAAAATGCATTTACAGCTAAAATATCTAAACATTTCTGATTGTTTTTCTTTATTTACGACCTACACTACCTTATCGTACCAATTTTGGTACAGTAATTATTGTAATAACAGAAATTACAACTCTTGTGATACTTCGCGCCACCGTTAGATGGCACGACAACTTCGAAAATTAAATACAATACATAAATCGTTTTTTCTACCAAATACCTCAGAAAATTGAATCAAAATTCAATACCGGTTAATTGTGAAGACCTCTTATTTAATTTGAGATGCGAAATATTGTAGAATATTACCTACAAGTTGGTAAATTTAAGCATACATTGCTTTCCATATAATCTGTATGCTGACCATTAGTACCGCCTTTTCACCGCTAGGTGATTATAGTGTTTCGATGTCCACAAACTGCTCAAATTTTAAATTAATAAAAGAAATGCATTTCCAGTAGTTATCTATAAGTTTTTATGCTTCTTTCTTCTTTCATAGATCCCATATTTGTTGCTCGTGTAAATTCTGTTCGGATTTTATTTATAATAATTGATTTTTTAAATAACCGTGTTTACCGCCTTTATTGCGTGCGACAATATTCTCGATATTTCAAAAGTTACTCAAAAATTCGAAAGAACAAATAAACGTAATAAACCTTTAAACTTCTTTCCTGTATTCTAAACACTATACCATTTCCCCATTTAAATTTTACTGAGATTTCAACTAATTGTTTGAATAATGTTCAACATACACCATCGATTCGATGATGTTAACTAATGAAGAAATTATTAATTTTTGTCGCGTTTTAGCTTAATTTATAAACTTTTGCTTATGCTACTTCATATAGCTCGTTCTGCGTTAATCAATGAATACAATAATCATAACGAATGTTATCAGAAGTCATTTAAATACTATAATAATCTAAGGGTGATATTGATAATTAAAAAATCATTTCCTGTGAATTGTTCACAACCATGATATGTATTATGCTATAATTTTAGGCGAATGTCGAAGGCAATTAGGGTATACAGGGCAGTAATACTGCCCTATACGATTTTCAGTGTTTGTTACAAATTAATTAAGTACGTGCAAGTTTTACATATGTATCTACAGTAGCGAACAAAAGTTTAAGACTATGGGATGAAAGAAAATAAATAAATTAATTAATGCTTGTACTTAATATGTGAGCACAGCTGAGAGAAAAATTATTATTTGCAGTAAACAATGAATATTTTATCATATTTTAGATCATACATGTACAGTAGCGGACAAAAGTTTGAGATCAAAGGGTCGAAGAAAATAAATAAATTAATAAGAAATAGCGCGATAAATAAAAATTATATTCTATGCTAATCAATAAATAATGTTCCACCATAATGACGATAAAAATGAATAGATAAACAATATTTGAGAACTATAAAATTATGATTTACATTGTCTGGTTGTCTTAAGCTTTTGTCCGCTACTGTACATTTTTTCTGTACTCTGCTCATGTCAATGTTGTTAAGATTTTACTTGATTTACTTTATCAGTTTAACAATAATATCTTAATGCATATTTGTCTGCTTCCAAAAATGTAATAGCACTTATATAGACCTGATTTACTTTATTGGCTTAACAATAATATCTTTATGTATATTTGTCTACTTCCGAATGTGCAGTAGCACTGATTCTCTTGACCTAATTTACAAACTTTCATTTATACGTATAACATACCCCAGCCAATCTGTGGAGGTTTCTACATAACAATACGATAATATCATCATAATTTATTCAGGATGCATGTTAACTTCTAATGCCTCAAAAGCAACATGAGTAATAAGATAATAAATGCTCAAGTTATACTCTTTTAATTGAAAGATCAATTTTAGCAGTAGGGATCAAAAGGTTGGTCATTTTATCCTCGTTTAGGGCACAAACCTTGTAGTTTCCGAGTTTATGAACAATTGGCTGGACCCTCCAAGTAGTGCCCGACCCTGATCAGGTCTTAGGTGAAGAAAACGAGCTTTTCAAGTGGTCGTACGCAAGCAAGGTGTGACCACCGCACCTCGATGACATTGTAAACACTCGGCTGGTGTTTCCAGCAATTACCAGGTAAACGGTGGGGTGTTTGCCCTGGACGAAATGTGTTACAACAACACGACAGCGGTATATAGTAGGCTTCCATTTATCCGAACCAATCCGTAGACAAGACGTGGTTCGGTTAACTCTGCCATTCTCCTCGCTTATTTTTCGTTTGCATTATTTAAATCACTCTAACCCTTCGAAACACACCTACAGATAGTTAAATTTTGCGATAATAATTTTGGCAGAGTTAATTTAGTAGTATTAATAAAAGTAGAATGATCGATCCATCTAATAATATTCGAAACACAAGAAGAAACCCTTGTAACGTGATCACTTTAGATTATTTTAACGATAAATCATATTCGACTTTGAACTGTTGAACTTAAAAAGACAATAATCGATCAAAAGTCAATTGTAATCGTCCCTTAGCTCTTTCAGTGCTATGGGCGCATATATGCGTCTGACAGAAGTTGCTCGTAGGGACTGTGGACGCATATATGCGTTTGTCAATTTTTGTTTCCTTCACCTTACGACCTTTTCCGTGGCCACACATTTCAGCGTTAATTTTTCGTTTGCATTATTTAAATCACTCTAACCCTTTGAAACACACCTACCGATAGTTAAATTTTGCGATCATAATTTTGTCAGAGTTAATTTAGTAGTATTAATAAAAGTAGAACGATCGATCCCTCTAATAATATTTGAAACACAAGAACAAACCCTTGTAACGTGATCACTTTAGATTATTTTAATGATAAATCATATTCGACTTTGAACTGTTGAACTTAAAAAGACAATAATCGATCAAAAGTCAATTGTAATCGTCCCTTAGCTCTTTCAGTGCTATGGGCGCATATATGCGTCTGACAGAAGTTGCTCGTAGGGACTGTGGACGCATATATGCGTTTGTCAATTTTTGTTTCCTTCACCTTACGACCTTTTCCGTGGCCACACATTTCAGCGTTAATTTTTCGTTTGCATTATTTAAATCACTCTAACCCTTTGAAACACACCTACCGATAGTTAAATTTTGCGATCATAATTTTGTCAGAGTTAATTTAGTAGTATTAATAAAAGTAGAACGATCGATCCATCTAATAATATTCGAAACACAAGAAGAAACCCTTGTAACGCGATCAGTTTAGATTATTTTAATGACAAATCATATTCGACTTTGAACTGTTGAACTTAAAAAGACAATAATCGATCAAAAGTCAATTGTAATCGTCCCTTAGCTCTTTCAGTGCTATGAGCGCATATATGCGTCTGACAGAAGTTGCTCGTAGGGACTGTGGACGCATATATGCGTTTGTCAATTTTTGTTTCCTTCACCTTACGACCTTTTCCGTGGCCACACATTTCAGCGTTAACCTTTTAGTGTTGACGAAAATTAGTCGTAGGGACCATGGACGAAAATATGCGTTTGCCAATCCTTTAGATCTTTCGCTTACTGCAACGCGTTTCTCAGTGTACGTGTAACAATACTTAATACTAACAATACAAAAAGCACTTAGGCCAAGAGTATTTAGCACTCAAAGGATTAAAGAACTTTGAACTATGTTGTGTATTTTATTATATAATAATTATGGAATAACTGTATAGAAAATAATCTAAAAAAATGATGATATTAGGTTGGAGGGAAAGTTCTGTCGTATTTTCCGTTTCCATTAATTCATGTGGAACCCAAACACTTTGCTTTAACACAAACCCAACAGATTTAATGTGATCTCCAACAGTTGTATGATGAATGCCAAACTCTTCTGCAATTTCTCGACTTGTTAAATGTGGATTATTTTCCAACATGGATCGCAAAACATCATTATCGATCTTGGATGGTCGTCCAGATCGATCACTTTCTTGGAGGCTCAGATCCCCGGAACGAAATTTGCTAAACCATCTTTGACAAGTACGAACATTTACAATATCTTTTCCAAATACCGCACATAAATTTTTACATGCAACCGATGCGTTGCTTCCTTTTTGGAATTCATACAAAATGCAGTGTCGTAAATGCACTTTATCTACTGTCATGTTTTTCACTTTAAATATCACAAGTAAATGATGAACGGTAAAAAAGGACTCCTTTTATATTATACAGCGGGTAAAAGAACAAAAAAAATTCCCAATGACTCCCAGATGTTTTTTTTATTTACAAGAAAAATTACCTGCCTATTTAAAATACGACAGAACTTTCCCCCCAACCCAATACAAGAAAATTCGTTTAGTAAGGACGTTTTAGTTTAACACTTGGCCAATCGAATGGGGAGATCTCCCATTTTTTCCTCGACAAAGCGGTGCCATTAATTCTATTCACTTTTGCTATTAGTTGTTCCTGAGCTAGTGTTGAATTTAATAAAAATTGTACTTTGGAAAATTTATGAACAGCACTAGTTCAAGACTAACTATTAACAAAAGCAAACAGAATCAATTGCAGGGCTTTGTTGAGGAAAAATGGGAAATCAACCAATTCGGTCGGCTAAATGTTGATAAGAACTGAAATGGAGTAGAAAAATAATTCGCATTATCGTGTAGAAACGCATGTTCTGTACAGAATACAGACATGTTCAGTAAATCGGATACATTGTAAACTTAGGTCGAAATAAGTTCTATCGCGTAAGTTATGTGTGTCAGAAAGGGAGAGCTAGCGGAGATGTAGGACCCACTCGAGTTACGCGGGCAAGAAAGGATTCTCTAGGGCATGAGCTTGCAGATTTCAAACCTAACCAACAAACCTACCGTGGCCAATCTTTTCGACCATCCGTTCTTTGATTTATACCGACCGTGTTTGCTCTGACTTCGACCAACGCAAACTTGAAAATTTCCTACCGATGGCACGGCGATCGGTTCATAATCGTCCGCCATGTTGCTTGTTTTAGCGCAGTTGTTCGTTTGAACAGCGACATCTAGGATCTTTGAAGTTGAAATGGGTTTACGTTTGTAAGCGTGACGTCAATAATTTATTAGTAGACTGAGGATTTTCATAGGTTTGTGGGAAATTTGAAGGAGGAGACGATATTGTAAAATAGTATAAATATTACAATTAGGCTACGGATGTTTATTGCAGGTTTATGTTTTATAAGCACAACTATGGTGATAGAACTTAAATATAAGTTTATCTTGTAGTATAAACATTAGGATGTACTTTATTTTAAGTATTATGTACAATTTTGCGTGTTATGTTCACTCCTTATCTGTCATACACGCGTACTTAAAATTATCTTACTTAAAATTATAAAATTGTATATTATATTAAACACATAAGCATTTGAGGGTTGGTTATGGTGTTCAGAAAGTAAAACAAATCTCCGTTCGGGTTCTATTTCTTTATTTATTGCATACTATCCATTATGGATATGCTACCAAACGTACAAATTTTCCTGACTTTTAGGATATCCTTGAAAGTATTTATGACTATCTGCAAATATCGAATATTCAAACAAATTCAAATCATAAAAAGTGGTACAAATTGGATTCCAAAAATATGTTCAGCCAGACGGAGAAATAAGAACTATCTGACCCACATTTGCGTGAACGTATTAAAATTAAAAAGAAAGCCATTCGACAACGAGCACGATATTTTTTGCGCGTGATTCACGGCGAAGCGAAGCTTCTTACGACTTCGCGCCTTTTTTTTTTCCATAACACGCGTTCAACTCGTCATACAAGATGATTAATCATTTTTTCAAGCGCCAGAAGTGGTCGGGGCCCGATCTTGCGTCACTTCGCCACACAACGTGCACACAAATTCCATTCGTTCTTTCTTCGGGTTACGAGATTAATTACAATGACAATATCCGAAACGGACACGAGGAGCCATTTCATTTGTTACAGGACAACACGGTCCACTTGAAACTTTGTAACAATAACGCATAAACGAGGGCAATAAAGTTGAAAAGGAACGCGTAGGCAACGACGATTCTTCGAAGAATTCCTGAAGGGTCCTCCGGGGATGAATGGCGGATCCGGCGGCCGTTTCGCTCGCGAAAAAGTGTTTTCGACCACACACGCGATATTGCGACCGTGTTTATCGAGGAAACAAACGACGTGTAGTCGAAATGCGAGCCACGCGTACTATAACTGGTAATTACCTCCTTTCTGGGGCAACGCCATCGTTTGGCGTCCTGTTTCGACAAAACTTTTGTGGCGGGGTGTACAATGCGCATTAAGCACGATAATGTCGCTCTCTGGTTACTTTTGAAATGCAGAATCACTGGTGAATTATTCACGAACAGTCTTTCTTATATCTTTCTTTCATAAACGCGTCGGTGATTATCGGAAGTGGTCCAAGTCAAAAATTTAAAAAGATTTGTTTAACTCATTGTGTACTGAATTGTTTGAAGATTTTTATGCCCATGGGACAGATTTAATTTGTCGCTATATAGGTTAATATGTAAATGTAATACATTTTATTTGGAATATACTTATATTGGTCACATAAATATATATTTGTGAAGCTGCATTTTAGTTACAAAATGTAAATAAATATATAAATGAAACTGTTGAGAACAATTAGTGTGAATGATTGGTATGAATGCGGTGTATGAAAGTGTGTTGGTAAGAATGAGTGTGTTCTGAATGATTGCTGTAGGGTATGATCTTCACTTCGTTTTTGAGATCTGAGAGAAAAAGTAAGTAAGAAAGACAAAACGAAAGTAAAATTAAAAATTGCATAAAATTAACCCTTTGCACTCGAGGGATGACTGTTAGTCACTTAATGATACTAAGTTCAAAAATTTTCAAATTCGAAATATTTACTATGATTCACGTATATTAAACTTCATTTAGTTTAGTTAAGTCGTATATTAAAATTTACATATATGACCATTTAACGTCCGGGTCTGAACTAAAGTCTGAAAATTTGCGAAACTATCATATGCAAGGATTACGATGTCCCATGAGAGGGGACAGCCGAGTGCAAAGGGTTAAGACAAAAGATAAGAAAACTTTGTTATTGTAATTATTAATTAAATCTATGTTATTATTATTATTAAATATTAAAATCTAAAAGGCTTTCATTTCTCCATTAAAACTAAAAATATTGTGCCTGACCACGTCAAAATCCAACAGAAACAAAATAGACATATCAATTGTTTGCGATCGACGCCCACTGACGGGGGTGCCGCAAACATCAACGCCTGTTTCTTAAATTCAGATGACGAGTCAGACTCATCTACCGTAACTTCGCCCAAGTAAGCAGATAACGAGTCTCACTTGTCAAACGTACCCAAAGGGTTAATTAATTGAATTGCATGGAAATGATCCGAATCGCAGAAAAATGAAAACGTAAAAAGTAGAGAAAAGTTTTTGATTTAGGTCACTTTCATAATAACGTGAAACTTTAACTAATAAGGATAATACTAAAGTGAAATTATTTCAATAATTAGTAACCCTTGATTGGTCAATTTTAATATTCAAGGATGTATCAATTATTTGAGGTGAAGTAAAATATAAAAAGTAGTATAATATTTAGAAGATCAGACAAATTTCTATGTAAGTCCCATTATTCTTACAATAAATCAATAATAATGAACATAAGCTTTTGATAGGGTGCTACAAAACAATTTTACGAATTTTACTTTCGTAAGATACACTTTTGACTGCTATAGAGTGTCACTTTGAGTTTCACTTCATATACAAACCTTATTGTTGGAATATAAGAACAGCCGTTTCAACAAATTTGTTAACAGTCCATTTTACAAATACAACAGGAAGGTTAAATGTGACATTTTCTGAAATTTACATACAGAAAGATTAAACATCCTAGAATCCATTTTAATTAAAATGGATTAATTAATAAAATCTATTCTTGACCATGTTATCGTGATTCACTAAATCATTTTGCATGCGACATCCTGATAATTGTATTATCGTAAAATTTACCATGAAACCACGTAGGAAACCTCAATTTATAAAGTATTCTCAACTTGTGCATCGTAAATAATAATTCGGCTGATTAGTGATCCACGAAAAATATTTGTTTTATCCCTTTCGCGCGTGTTAGCGCAGAATCGTTCAAGGCATTTGTGAGGCGAGCCGGCTCACAGAATGCCATGCATCAAGCATTTTCTAGACTGCTGTCAATGAAGGAAAATTTGAATAAAGGCGGCAAAGTTCAGCCAGAGGTGGTAACGAAGAGACCGTTGATATTATAAAAAAAAGGAACAGAAATAAATATAACGTCGAAGGGATCAGACGTGTTGTCCTACTCTTGAGTTTTATTTTAATAGTCAAACGCGTAGTTTTATTCTTCAGTTTTTAATTTAATTTTAATACGCGCGAACGCCAGTAAAATTGTTCAAAGATGGTGGACCATAGAAGGTTCGCGGTGACAGAACCGGTATCATCGCGCGGGCACCTTCTGTCGTTTTCCTAATCGTTTCCCGCGCCGCGCAAGAAGGTCCTTGTAATAACATCTTCCGTCGAGGTCACGAAAGCAGTGCTCTCATAAATAAACAAAGAGACTGCACGGCCGGACTTAAAATAGTTTGTCCGAGGCGTAGTCAGGCATTTGGTCGGACAATATTATTTTATGGTGACCAATGGCCGTCGCTGGTCCCCGAAATACGCGTCGAAAGGAAAAAACGGTTCCTGTGATCTTTTACCGATACACATTTCGGAATGTATTTGGTCTGCGCGAAAATTTCCACCGTTCCTTTACGGAAAGATAAATACCTACGGTTTTTGTTGCACTTGCTTTTTAACATTTTTTTTTTTTTTTACCATTTTTGACTACTTTTGCCATTTTTTTTTTTTTAGTAACTATCGTGTGAAAATTTACAGTTTTTTGTTGTTGTTGTTGGAACAATTTAAATTTCTGTAAATAAATTATTTTTCTAATCGATTACCTACGTTTTGGAATATAAAAACAACCGCTTTGTTACACTTCTTGTTCGACTGAAATATAATCGTTAATTATAGGTTAAAATAGCTAATTAAAAGATTTTAGAACAAAGATTGAATTTAATGGAAAATGTGACCTAATCATTCGAGTAATTTATCGAATCACTGTACTGGATCTTTCAGTGTCAACGATTTACAAGCGATACAAATTTTTGTATAAACTTGACAAATTACATGTGTGTACAACATGGCGTCAAGATTAATGGAAAGGGGGAGAAATGCCCATTAACGGGATGCGTTCCAATTTGGGTCAAGATCGTGGACAATATTTTTCTTTAGTATTGGCACACCATGGAATACGTTTTTCATTGCTCTCATTAATCTTTTCTGTTTATCTTTCTAACGAGAAATATGCTTTGTTTTGTCGCGTTGGCTTGGTCATAAAATACGTGTAAATACAAAGCATTGCATTAGTAATGCTTGACACGTATCACGTTTATCGTAGGTGGTCTACGATAATAAAAAATTTCTCTTTCGCCAATATTTTTTAAAACACCAATCTATAATAGATACCCGATTATCCGACGACACTTTTGTTAATAACTATTCCTACCACAACCAGTCAAATGACCGTTTCACTTCTTTTTTCATTGTTTATTTTTTGAGAAAAATTTGTAGTCTTACGTGGGAATGTCGCGGTAGAAATAGATATAAGTGAAGTGTCAGTAGGAATAGTGTTAATACAAAAATAATAGACTAGAGGAAAAACTAGTGACGCATTCTGTGATTATTAATTTTTATCTCGTTAAATATAGATCTTTTCATATTGGTTATTATTTAAATAATCAATCTTTCATTAATTTTATTTGCTATTTATACTAAATTTTGGAATATTGAATTCTGTACAGTTCCTGCGCTAGAAGAAAATTCGTGATGTTTTCGGATTGTCCAATACCATATGGACCGGTTAAGCGGAAGTATTCATACAGTCTTCAGATGAATAAATAATTATTATAAATAACAGTGAGGATACATTTAAAATGTCTAATGCATTTTCAAAAAAAAAAGAATTAAATTTTTCAGTATGGTTAATAGTGACAAAACTTTCACCTGTGACAATATAATCATCCACTCTTATAGGAAGCAGCATGTTCATATTACCAAACCTAAATTAGTGAAGTATAACGGTTCGTGAGTTACCAACATCTTTTAAAAGGTTAAATTAGTCAATCCGAGCATTTAATTAAATTTCGATGTCGCCTGTTATCACAATGGAGGTCGATCGGCATTTACCGGGGCCCACTGTGATAGGGCCCTCGCCGACTTTCACTGCTATCGTCGTTGAACTCGTGGGCTCGCTCAAAAGTGTTTCGTTATTATTCCCCATACAAACACGATCGTATCTATCGGGTGTTCTGTAAAATATCTACACACATAACGTCAGGAACAGATTAAATACAGATTTAGCCTTAAAAATTGTATAATACTATGGCGGCTTTTATGGTGCTATAACAGGTACCTTATCGCGTCATAAAGAGAATCCCACTAAATATTGATTTATTACGTAACAATATAATCGGGGATTAAAACGGTGTGTGTAAGCAGCAAATTTCATTAACTTATTAGGATTATCATGTGTTTAAATATTGATAGTGTTATGACGTTGACTCTTATTTGTAAATCAAATATTTTAACATATGTTTAATACAGAAACTATTATTTACTCGTAATATTACTCAACCATAAGTTAATTACTGTCTTTTTTGGGAAACAATGGTCTGAACAATACAAACTCAGTTTGGTCTTTTAATTTTAGAAGGTGGGGAATTTTCTTATAAACATTTATTCATCCAAATTTTCACTGTATCTCTTTTGTAAAACTAAACTTATACGTACATTACTGTTCTTACTTAATCATTCACCAAAAATACGTTCACCATAGTAATACATTATCTAATGTAAAACAAGCATACATTTATCATTATACACACGTGCATGATTACCGCAGAACAGTTTCCTTTTTTTTAAATATCATCACATCTTTGTGCAACTATGTTGCATGAGTGATGATGTTCCATTGTGTGAAAGGTGGAAAACTGTTTCTCTGAAGAACATACCTTTCGTTTAACCTCATTTTGCCTCGTTGTATCGAACGAACGATATTGGGTAGCGAGGTATCTCGTCCATAATTGCGAAGCGGTTAACCCTTTCGCGCCGAGCGCCGCATATATGCGGCATCGAAATGATCTGTACAAGTGCCGTCTATAGTCTTTTCATATTAACACGTTGAATATCACGTCAGTTTTACAGGGTTTGCCCGTGGCGCCACGATGAATTTTCTATTATACGATACATATACTGTTGAAATATTATCAACAAATAAGTAACAGTGTGTAACTATTTTTAGATGTTTTATATCGCATTAATTTCTTGACATCGTTGAATTAATAATGGTAATAATGAAAAATCGATAAGTATTAACCCCTTGACGTACAAATAAAGTAGTATTTAATGCGTCCGAAAAATACTATTTAATTTGGCTTAATTGAACAGTTATGTGCAAGCTTAAAAACAGAACATTTTATTTTGAAATTTACATTACTGTATAACATTTAATCAGGTTGATATATTAAGTAACATTATAAAATAAATAATAAATTAAAGGTTCTGTAAGGTATGAAAAATTTCAAAACATTCTCGAATATGTAGACAGTTCTTGATATCTCGGAGACGTCAAAGTCTACAATGCTACGTAAAATGTATGATGTCTCCCAGACGTCATTGTATGTCACGGGGTTAACATTTGTTCAAATTAAGTTTTTCTACCAATCCGAGCGCGCCGGTCACCGGTGACCCCCGTGGCGCCACTGTCAAGTTGAATGCCGGTCACCGGTGACCCCCATGGCAATCGACGTGTTAACACTAGATTTACTGAATCAGCCATTTTGACTCATTTTAAGGGTATTTTTAACGAATAAAAACAATGTCCGTAAATCTAGTGTTAAAAATGTAAATATACATACATTCGGGATGTTAGCGCAGAATCGTTCAATGCATCTGTGAGGCGAGCCGGCATCAAACATTTTCTAGATTGTTGTCAACGAAGGAAAATTTGAATAAAGGCCAGAGGTGGTAACGAAGAGACGGTTGATATTATAAAAAAAAAGGAACAGAAATAAATGTAACGTCGAAGGGGTCAGACGTGTTGTCTTACTGTTGAATGTTATTTTAATTTTAACAGTCAGACACGTAGTCTTATTCTTGAGTTTTATTTTAATTTTAATAAGCATATGCAGAAATCACGCGCACAGTGCATTTTTCCGGCACGAGTTTCTGTTCAGTGACGGTACTTCGACGGACGGGTTTGCCGTAGCGAAAGGGTTAAAAGCATCGATAATAAGTCGCTAAATTTGGTAAGTTAACCGTTTAAGTGCCAAGCGGCGCGAGCCCGCTTCTTCTGTCTTGTTCTCAAAATGCCAACGCTCTAGGCTTCGAAGCCCATAATCACAGTGGGCTCGGTTTCTTTCGATGCGCGACTTTACGATTATCCTTCAGTCTTAGGTTAAAAAAAAGATGAAATTGGAGTAATTTTATTCTCAGAAGAATGTCAGAACAAAACTATACTGTAGGAAATATTTATTGCGTGTAAGCTAAAAACAATGAAATTTTTGGCATTTTTCAGCACGGAATATGACGAGCGCTATTGCGCCGCTTGGCATTTTTCGAGCGGGAAATAAGAAAGGCCCGTGGCACTCAAACGGTTAACACTTAGCCGACCGAATGGGGAGATCTCCCATTTTTTCCTTGGCAAAGCAGTGTCATTGATTCTATTTACTTTCGTTATTAGTTGGTACTAAGCTGACGTTAAATTGATTAAAAATTGTATTTTGCAATATTTATGAACAATACTAGTTTAAGACTAATTAATAACAAAAGTAAATAGAATCAATTGCAGCGCTCTGTTGGGGACAAAATGGGAGATCTCTCCATTCGGTCGGTAAAGTGTTAAGTAGTCTTTTCTGATTAACAACATTGTGAACAGAACTCATGTTGCGTATAGCGTGGCCTCACATTTTGCGATCGCTATAGCTTGCGGTTCATTCTACAAAGATGACGACGTACAATACCAAGAATAAAATGACAAACATACTTACACTCCAGCATTCCTTCTTCTCCCATGTCATAAAGCTCGAACTGTGTACTCTTTTCAGCAACGTCATCGAACATACAGGTTGTCACTACGTGATTTGCATGCCGCGTACCAGTAACGGCGAGACAATTGCGTAGAGGGAACGAGAACAGCCTCGTCACTCGCATCGATTTAAGGGCGAGGTAAAACCGTAATCGGTACCGGTGTGTCTCCAATTTGTTCATTCGGGATCAACTCGACTACGGACAGGGTACACGTCATAAAATTGTGGAGACTTATCTTTTACGAGTGTTTCCTATCATCTCTTTCTACTCCTATTTCCGATACCGAACACAGTAGAACCTCCCAAACATAGGGTTATCCAAATTGAGTGTCATATCTTTAAACTGGAAATAAACGTAAACATATAAACTATTTCAGATATTTCGAATTTCTTTATTTTAGCATAAAGTTCATAAAATTGTGGGGGACTTATCTTTTAAGAGTGTCTCCTATCATTTCTTTCTATTCCTATTTCCGATACCAAACACAGTAGAGCCTCCCAAACATAGGGTTATGCAAATTGAATATCATATCTTTAAACTGGAAGTAAACGTAAACGTACAAACTATTTCAGATATTTTGGATTTCTTTATTTTAGCATAAAGTTCAT
>JAOPTO010001982.1:0-67031 GCA_033822845.1 Tetrapedia diversipes | reverse complement strand
CTCATCCTCTCCCCCCCTCTCTCACAACTTCTCTCTTGTCCCCTCTCTTTCCCTCTCTCTCACACATCCTCTCTCTCTTTCTCCCTCTCTCTCTCCCTTTCCCTCTCACACTCTTCCTCTCTCTCTCAACTTCTCTCTCACCCTCTCTCTCTTTCTCTCTCTCTCTCCCTTTCTCTCTCACTCATCCTCTTCCCCTCTCTCTCAACTTCTCTTTCGCCCCCTCTCTTTCCCTCTCTCTCACTCATCCTTTCTCTCTCTCCCATTCCCTTTCTTTCTCCCTCTCTCCCTCTTCCTCGCTCCCTCTTTCTCTCCTTTTCCCTCTCTCTTTCTCTCTCACAACAAACTTTTTTGCCTTATAACCGCGAGAAAGTAAAGTTTGTTACTCGGCTCGCAGTCGTTCCGCTGCTTCATAATCAGCATTTCAATTACGGTGCACGGTCGAAGAACGCTCGTAGTCGAGGCTCGCGGGGCGAATAACGATAAGCAGGCGGGAGGGAGTGAAAAAAATGAATGAAGCCTGCTTTCGCAGGGGTGAAAAAGAATGGCCGGGTATCTCGTTTACCGGCCACCAGAGCGGAATAACTCGTTCATCGTGATACAGCGCCGCGTCGACGCTAAACAATCCCATTATCAGGCGATTCCGCGAGGAACGAGGGAACTCCGGTCCACGTGGCCTTATCATCCAGGCTGGACATGTTTATACCCTCTATCCATCGGCCATGCACTCGCCTCGAACTTCGTCTGCTCGTAATGCCAGAGAAATTATTCTGTTTATGCCCGGGACCCATGTGTACGTTATACAAGACCGAGAAGCTGCTCGCGTTCGTTCGCTGATGCTAGTATAAATTCATATTTTATGCTAAAACAGCGTTTTTCAACCTTTTTCGAGATCCAGACGAGCTTTTGCAACAGCCAGTTGTTCGAAGCGTTTCTATTAGATAAGGAGAGCACTTTGAATATGGTAGATATGGAATGCAAGTTTAAGTTTAATCGTCTTAGAACGTTTCAAGCTTGCAATCGAAAATTGGCTAGGAAAAGTTAGAGATTGGAAAACCTGCTAAAATATATTAATTATATTAATTATATATTATAAAATATTTAAATTGTTTGAGCGAGAAGAATTTAAAATTCATAATTTCTACATGTCTAAGAATTTTCAGAGCACAGACGCGTGTATTCATTTTTGTTCGCTTCAAATTGAAAATATTATTTTCAGGGTCTTATTTTGTACGCAAGAACGTACGCATGTTTTTTCTGTGGAACAGAATCTTTTTACGAAGGCATTACAGAATTCTTGGACTGCAAAATTCATAAGAAGGAGGCTAGCCTGAATCAGTATCCAATAGGTGCACCTCGAAAGCTGGAAGCGAGTAGATGTTATCTGAAATTGTATTACGTTACGTGCCACATTCTTTGGTATCCACATTTCTGTAAAAGATTAAATTTCCGCGCGCTTTCTTCGTTCGAAAGACGTTTCGAAAATAACTGATGAGCAGTAAAATTTGTTACTACATTTTTCGACGGAGTAACAAACCTACGATGAGCTAGAAATTTTTATTCGTTTCAAAATATCTCGTTTTAACATAAATCACAGGGGAAAAATGTTTTATTTTTATTAGCGTTATTCGGAAGAATTTTCAACGATTCAATTGTTCTGATTACTGTCAAAATTGGTAACAATTAAACGTGCATCACAGCCAAAAAAATATTCTCAATTATCACTTTAAACCGTACCGCGACTAAAATTTCCAATTTTTAAACTTTACAAATCTAGCTCTCTCTATTTTTTCACTTTTACCTCGAATAAAAAAAATATCCACAAAATTCTACGAATTACATATATTTCTGATGAAGATCGATTAAAAAATTTTGAACGATTCTACTTTTGTTCCGATGTATCACAAAACATTGCATTGAAAATGATTTATCCTTTACAACGAGAAAAACGAATGTTGACTAACGTTTATAAAATATTTTGATTCGTTTCGTTGGTAAAATGATATTTTCACAAAGACAGTCTAATAAATTTACAAATGAATACCGCCATGAAGAAGTTTTAACACTTAGCCGACCAAATGGGGAGATCAGCCATTTTTTCCTTGACAAAGCAGTGCCATTGATTTTATTTACTTCTGTTATTAGTTAGTCTTGAACTGGTACTGTTTATAAATTTTCCAAAATACAATTTTTAATAAATTCAACATCAGCTTAGGACCAACTAATAACAAAAGTAAATAGAAACAATGGCACTGCTTTGTCAAGGAAAAAATGGGAGATCTTCCAATTCGATCGGTTAAGTGTTAACACGTTCACGGACAGTAAAAAGCTTCGTGAGGTGCAAAAATAGACACGAGATTTTTTTCTAAATTAATTGTGATATCCTGTATGTGATCAGACACATTTTGTAAGAGTAATTAGAATGTCACATTTTAACAGCTGTATTCAATGAATGCTATAGCATCCATTACGATACTTGAATCGAGGTTATATAAAATTAGATCAATAATAATTGGTTTTAAAATTTGAATGCCACAGCATTCACGTCATTCTGTATCACAATGAAAATGAATGCTGTAGCATTCGCGTCCGCGAACGTGTTAATGTTTCGGAAATCGTCTGGTATAAATTTGCAACATTAAACACGTTATTATAAAAGATACATTCTGCTGTTGTTCCGCATTATACACGGCCCACTAACGTCTTTCATCTCCATTCTAGTTGCACGCGCCATATCCCCCTTTACCGCTTTACAAGCTAATGACTCCATGTACTCTCAAGATTTGTTTTTCTATTAGCCTGCGAAACTTCAGTAGCATATTCCAGCGTAATTGTTAGTCTAAGGGTAACCTTGTTGATGTTTGCGTAACATTCAGGCTCCAATTAGCTCTTCCCTAAGTTCGTTCCGGAAACTTCGTTCCGTGTACAAAACGGTACAACAAATTAGGTATATCCTGCGGTATATTCCTATTAAACTAATTTTATTCAACGTTGAAAACGACGACAAATCGAACCTTCCATCCGACAACTTTTCATTTAATTTTAACCCTTTAAGCACAAAGTATTGTTACTCGTATACTGACAATCACAGTTGCAGTAAGCGGAAGATTGCAAAAATTGACAAACGGATGTATGCACCCATAGCACTCAAAGGGTTAATGTCGAAATGTGTGGTCATGGAAAAAGTTATAAGTCGAAGAAGACAAAAATTGACAAACGCATATATGCGTTCATAATCCCTACGAGCAACTTTCGTCAGACGGATGTATGCGCCCATTTCACTCAGAAAGTTAACACTGAAATGTGTGACCACTGGAAAAGTCATAAGTTAAAGAAGACAAAAATTGAGAAGCATATATATGCGTTCATAGTCCTTACGAGCAACTTTCGTCAGATGTAAATATACGCCTATTTCACTCAGAAAGTTAACACTGAAATGTGTGACCGCTGGAAAAGTCATAAGTTAAAGAAGACAAAAATTGACAAGCGCATATATGCGTCCATAATCCCTACGAGCAACTTTCGTTAGACGGGTGTATGCACCCATAGCACTCAAAGGGTTAACGTCGAAATGTGTGACCACTGGAAAAGTCATAAGTTAAAGAAGACAAAAATTGACAAGCGCATATATGCGTCCATAATCCCTACGAGCAACTTTCGTCAGACGGATGTATGCACCCATAGGACTCAAAGGGTTAACGTCGAAATGTGTGACCACTGGAAAAGTCATAAGTTAAAGAAGACAAAAATTGACAAGCGCATATATGCGTCCATAGTCCCTACGAACAACGTTCGTTAGACGTACGAATGCGCCCATTTCACGCAGTAGGTTACTGCTGAAATGTGTGGCCACGGAAAAAGTCATAAGTCGAAGAAGACAAAAATTTACAAACGCATATATGCGTTCATACCACTCAAAAGGTTAATAGCACTTTCTTTCATCCTCTAAATCAAAATTTCTCACACACGAATAATTTCATTAAACTTCATGGTTAATTAAAAATCGAGAAGAATGAACGCGACGCCATTGTTTAAGGTCGAACGATCCTCCGAATTCGCTTCGCGAAGCAAACAGAATTTTCTCGTTTATCAGTATTATTGAAAAAGGAATAAAAGTGACAGAAATCGCGAAAGGAAAAATTCAAATTGACCGTGGTGCTGCCAATAGTATTTTTCATCGAACGCGTTACTCGATCGGCCTTTTGTTTCGTCGCGTCGAGCGAGAGAAACGCCAAGGGAATGATGCGATTCCATTTTGCGCGATGAACATTGTTGCCCACGATTGCTGCTGGTGTACGAGATCAACAATAGAATCGGGATGAACCAGTTTGCTGATAGCGAAATACGACTTTTTGGTATATCGCGTTTTCCTATCGTCTTATCGTGCAATCTGTGCTGCAAACGATTTATTCCCCTTCACAGATTCGATCATAGATCACTGATTATAATTTATTGCGACAGCGATTCAAAATCGTGTAAAATATTTTTACTGATAGTATGAATTGTTACTTTGGAAATTTAATAGGTAGATGCGTTGAAAATAATTTTTCTACTCTGGTAAGGTAAATAAGTATGTTTATAAATTGTGCGTGATCATTATAAAGGATTGTCAGGATTTTTGGTAAGCGATAATAAATAATTAAAACCGTGCAAGGTACTGCTTTTATTATGATTTTTAAAGATAAGGACAAGTACACGATGATCAATAATGACCATTAATTAATGGTCATCGATTCGAAATAACCAGAGTGCACGTAAAAATAATTATGCAAAAAGAAACATCATAAAAAAATCTGAACAAATTTATCGTTTATAAATTTCTTATTCTACATTCCTTGTCGTGTTAGTTTTTACACTTTAAAACAACAAAACAGGTGTAGTAATCACAATGTTCATACAATGGTAATTATATAATTAATTTTTCCTTGTTCCTATATGGTGTTAATATATAACATATAATTATATTATATAATTATAGCAAATGATGAAGAAAAATTTCCAATTAAACCCGATATAACGTATCAGTTAATATTATTCATAAATGGTAGATGCTGCATTGTTAGAATTTTGTAATTAATTTTTTTAACCATGACTCTCGTTGCAATGAGTTTTAGCATTTTCAGCGAAGTACAATTAAATGGTAGGACAGTGAAAGATGAGACTGTACATCACAGTTACGTTCGTGTAAAGTTGATAAGGGAATCAGTTAGTCACAGAGGAGGGAAATTTTAATGGGTTTTCGTAAATTTATGGTAGATCCATGTCTCTTACAGGTCTCGTAACGTGATTCCCTTGAAACCTTTCTAGATTCGCATTAAATATCACATTACAAAATAAATTTATTTAAAATCAACGCTCAGACGTGAATGCTACTTTCTTAGCTACTTTCCTTAATCATTCTCATCAGAATTTTCTGCTTATTTTCAAAATTATTGAATATTCTTTAATTTGTACATTTATTAATAATGTTATAATAATATTATTTTATTAAATAAAAACGAATCTCTATGATCGTTTTTATTAAATGGAAAACGAAATTTCTGATTTGTCTAAGAAAAATTTTTTAAATAAATACTAGCTTAACAAAATTCATTTAACGCTAGAATTGCCGAAATGGACAAAATTATCGTTTTCGAAAATTCACAACAATTTCCTTTAAAAAGCATGAATAAAGATTTGTTTCCTTTAAGTGTAGCACATTTTTCATATAGATTTGGGTTTGACTTTTTTTGCTGCAAATAAGTATGCTTTAATCGTTGGTAATTCTACTGTTAATTTTACTCAGAAAACGTTCTGTGTGTAGAATTAATTATTATATTCACAGTTTGTTAAATAGTTCAAAGTCTACTGTGTATACAATACGTAACACTTTTACAGTGAAATAAGGAATTCCTTGAAATCGAACAGCGATCCAATAAAAGTCAACGAACTTTTTGTAGCTTCTCCCCGGAAAGAACCGTAGCCTGTCCCAGTTTCTAGACTAGCTTCGCTGAATGGTGTGCTCGTGAGAAAGAGCAACAGGGTTGTAAAACCAGCGCGCCCTTTTAGGGCCACATAGTCTATAAATCTACGTAGCCAAGCGCATGCTTCTATAAATTTATGCATTTCCTGGCGTTTCAAATAGAAAGTGTCGAATTCCCGGGATGAAATTTTTCACTACATAAACAAGTATTTTTGTGAATTTCCATACTTATCGAAAATATAATACGTACAATTTAAAACAATGATAATACTGATTTTGATAATTAAACAAAATTTCAATTGCATCAGTGATCATGAAAATGATATAATTGTAAATCAGGAATCTTTCCTAAAATTTATATTTTTGTTTTCCTTTTTTTTTTAATTTTCAACTTGCCCCATCTTCGTGATCACCGTTACAGTTCCAGATAGTTAACTGGTAACAATTAGAGTCGTATTGAAACAGGATTTTGAATATTCTCTCCTCGCCAACGTCAAGTCTGCCACAATTAATTCATGGCACGAACGAGTGACCACCCTAAACGTGGACAGGCTGAATAAGGAATCGCGTTAAATTTGTCACGTCATGACGAAACCATCGACCATTCATTAATCATCAGCCCGAACAGAGGCTCGTGTAAATTAAGAAAACCGGTTTGTATGCGTCAGGGGCGACACACACGATTTACGAACGACCTTTTCCCCGATTGGCCTTATCGATTACGTTAGCCACTTTCTTTCGCTCCCTTTTCGTGAATAATGCAACGGGGCCGACATCCGTCGTGGTTCCACAAATATATCGGCCGTGTTCGGTTGGGGAGATAGCGTTGCTGAAAATTCTTCGGTTTCAAGCCACCCCGTTCGGGTGCGGGACCACGTTTGTGACATTTATATTCGAATGCGTGCACGAAACGCAGAGGAATATCGATCGCGGGGACACGAACAGTTTCCACGGCGAGGAAAATTGCCAGCATAGAAATTGATGGTTAAAAGACATAGTGCGGAGGGGATAAATGAAACTCGAGTTAACGCTAGAACTACGAAAATGGTAAAAATGACCAATTCGCACAATTCTTCTTAAGGAATTTTTTAAATTTACTGATGGTACTTTTTCAAGGATTTTAGTATGATTTCTTGTGAAAGATGTAAATTAACTATTATTCGCTTATTACATACTTTTCATATTAATTTCCAATTTCATTTCTGTACTGCAAGTAAATATACTTTAATGAAGTAATTCTTGGCGTCTGCGCCATACTATCCACCATTCGTATATGCATACTAGAGAAAATATTATTATATTATTATATTTATATCTGTTTCGAACTATTTGTTATACTGAAAATATCGAAATGAAGACAGAAAGAGTAGCAAAATATTCTTTATTGTATTATAATTAGACTGTGGATTTTCATGCGTTCATGGTAAATTGTTTGTAGCGTACAAAAAAAAAAAAAATATTATATAAAATAAGATACACGATCAAAGAGCAAAAAACTTTCTCGTGAAAATTGTACAATATAGAAAGCTGAATTTGCATAAACGTCTACGCATTCCACCAATGTCATAGATCATCTCCAGAACCATGGAACCATATGAATTATTGCAACACAGTATAAAAGGTTACTAGAGCACGACACTCCCTTAGAAATTACAATCCACCGAACTAAATTTGTCGAACTTTCCCCGCGAAATCGGTCCACTTGAAGTTCGCCGTCCCGCGGGAAATATCCTTCGATTTTTACGTCCGTCTGCGTGTAACAAGCCCTGCGTACACTACCGGTCAAAAATTCAGGATCATTTTTCGGCTCGCACTCGTATCAAACTTCCAACTAATTTTTCTATCAATTTCAAATCAGCACCATGTTTATTAATATCTGTTTCCTTTATTCTGCTGTATCTGTCACGGAAGAATTTATATACATTTACATATAGACAATTCTGTTAGTTAAAAAATATTACGAAAATATTAAAAACATAAGGGATAATAAGGGATGAAAGTTTGTATGAAAATCCGTCGATTTTGAAGCAAGCACTATAAAAATTAATAAATATTTAACTTTTCCTGGTTAAAATTAAAGTTAAGGGCTTGCAAAATTGGACATCCCTTGAAAACAGTTAAAATTGAAATTAAAAGCTAGTATACCTATACGGCCACTGAAAAAAATCCTAAGGCAGAGGTTTGAAATATTTCCGTTATTTTCACTCGGCAATGTCATAACTGTATAATATCTAAAGCCACCTGTTTTTATAACACTGCGATATATACCCTAGTGTTATTACACCCTCCTTATATGAGATCGTCCATCGGATAACTGATGTAGACGACTTCAGAATTTAATGAAAAACCTTTGAAGCCAATTTTCTCGGTACGAGCCCGTGTTACCTGGAACGCTTTAATTGTAACGTGGATTAGAGGGGGGAAAGATGGAACGCGTTAAATCACGAATGCTGACGGGGATGATCCGGATTGTTGCAGAGAACGCGAGCCGCTGGTGCAGGATAGACAGCACCTGGAGCAGCTACAGCAACTACAGCCTGTGCCGTAATGTTCGCGAACCTGCGATCGAGGGCGGGGTGGAGGTGATCTCGACGACGATTTACTTTGTCGGGTACAGCATCTCGTTGCTCACCCTCATCGTCGCCGTCTCCATTTTCCTTTATTGCAAGTAAGTGATTTTCATTCGAGAAACGTTGACGATTATACTTTGCACCCCCCGATAGACAGGTGCTGTTTGCAAATTTACATTTATATGGAATTTCTTTTTTTATTACATTAAGCCTGTTTTAAAGCACATTTAAAGTACGATCCTTAAGGGACCTAAAGTAAATTAATTTTTAACTCTCTATTTTTTCATTATGTTAAGCCTGTTTTAATGCAAATTTAAAGTACAGTCCTTAAGGGGCCTAAAGTAAATTAATTTTTAACTCTCTATTTTTTCATTATTATAAGCCTGTTTTAAAGCAAATTTAAAGTACAGTCCTTAAGGGGCCTAAAATAAATTAATTTTTAACTCTCTATTTTTTCATTACATTAAGTCTGTTTTAAAGCAAATTTAAAGTACAGTCCTTAAGGGGCCTAAAGTAAATTAATTTTTAACTTTCTATTAATTTAGGTTCCCAATAGTAATTAGCGAATTAATCTTTCGATAATTTCAATTTAAACGCGTATTCAGTGTGATGTAAAAAGGAGACTTCATTGTTCTCATCTTCAAGTATACGACGACGAACTCATAATTGTCTGTCAGAATTATCAGTGTTACAGCGAATGAAATAGCGGTCTATCTGTTTTCAATCCATGAAAATCTGTTTCGACGGGGCGCTGCGTTTCCGTTGCACCAGAAATAAAGGTTCCATTACAAAGCAAACAAATCTCATAACTCGTTCCTTAGCTGAATACTGGAATAAAGGCAGCGTCGTTGATTATATAGGAATAACAGAAGGTTGAATTAAATGAAAAGATACGCTTCCAAGAATTATTATTAGCTTGTGGGTGGCGGGGGTTGCCTCGAGAGGAGAATAGAATTTTATGGGGGTGGGATGAATAAAACTGTGAACGTGAAATTTTGACGAAGGAAATTGGATTTTTTTAATTTGGGTCAATTGTTTAATCAATATACATTTCTTTGCTTACTAAGTGAACTTTGCTTTATCCATTGCGGGGAGGGGCGGGGGGGGGTAGGGATGAAGCGGGTGAAGTTTAAGAGTTTGCAAAGGTGCACCGGTCAGCGATAAAAATAAATTTGCATATTTTAAATTAATGTTGCATAGTATAAAAATTCCCGGGAATGTAAATCGGGCTAATTCATCCTTTACCTTCAACGTTTCCTCGAAGGTCGCCGTAAAAACGTACGCGAGATAAACTGCTTAGATATTCAAACAAGGGAAATATATATTCACGAAGCAAATTAGAAACAGAAATAGGAAAAGAAGAGGATGGAAAATGGTAATTGCAACGTATATCACTTTCTCCCCTGGTTCTCTGTTTTATTTTACACGAAATGCTAAATCAGTTTTTAAAATACCATTTTGTTCGTACCTATATAATCGCCGTCAAGGTGAACCAAAACAGTCATAGCAATTCAAACTCCACGTTGCTATAAATGGTCTTTAAGAGTCGACAATTATATCATAAATAATTATTTACTTTCACGATGGTTAATTATTTGATCACCGAAAATTGATTTATTTTATACATAAACGACGTTGTATAAGTGTTATAATTGCAGCAGTACATTATAAAATAAAAGAATAGCATAAGACAGTATAAGAAGAAGTAGGAATAAAAATGGACCAAACTAAAATAAAAGTGAAATGGATGAAAAACAGAATGAAACCAGTTACAATATATTACGTGCTGTTAAATTAAAAGAAACATCTTTATTTTTATACAAACTAATTTTCAACATGATTCTCAGTCGATTACTCACTTGGCTTTTGTTTTTCACCACGAGGCTTATTTCTCGTACAATCGGTGCTCACCCACTCCTCGCAATTATCCTACGAAATAAGTGTTTTGCTAATTTCAATATACGTGCTCGCACCTATGTGAAGTATTCGAGCTTCATTATAATATTCATGAATAATCGTGATGAGACATGTCCAAAAGAAGCAAAATTTTGTCGCGAAAATAATCATCAAAAATAGTCAGGAAACCATCGCACGGTTCCACGGCAGCCTGAAATCCAAAACGTTCGTCAAACGGAATACGTCTTCAAAGAGAAGATCGATAATTAGTCAGCAACAGGTAAAAGGGCATCCACGGTGCACCGATATGGAAATTATCGGCCAACGTTAAGGTTGGTTGTGTATAACCGATTCTCCACCTCGCGTTTTGAGGTCAAAGGCTAACGAGCAAGGGATGGCTCCAGGGGTAGGGGGAGGGAACAACCCGGAAATACAGCGTAAGCCTTCGTACACGTTTCCTCCGGTGGATGCACGAAACGTCGGATATTTTATTAAGTGCATTCGGGACTCGAAATACGTACTTCCGAGGCGAATCCCTTGGTTTCCCTGCGGATGCAAATTATTGATGGCACGATCTGCTGATGCTACGTAGTCTGGCGTGACGTCGCCGTTTCCGGTATACGGGAAGAAGCATCGCTTTCAAATTTCCTCGCGACGAAATTTGGAAATCGATCGCGGGAATTTAATGGTGTTGGAAATGAGGTTTTAATATTACTAAATAAAATTCACTCTTTATTGTATAGCACGAGGAAGGTGCAACGAAACAGAAAAAAATATTATTCTTTATATTTACTTCCTTATCGGATCAACAAAGAAATAAATACACTTTTTGGTGTGCCATAGAATTTTAGCAACTAGTTTATGTTATATTAATTTTAGTAACTCGAGAGGTGACTGTTAATCGTTTAATGGTAGTGCTAACCTCAAAAATTTTCAAATTCGAAATATTTACTAAGATTTGCCTATATTAAGCGTCATTTTGTTTAATTAAGTGATATACTAAAATTTGCATGTATGGCTGTTTTAACCTATAACTCTAACTAATAAATAAACTAAAGGTTGAAAATTTGCGAAACTATCATTCGGTGACTAACAGTAGTTTCTTATATAAATCATAAGGCTATGGATCTAAGTGAGATCGATGCCAGAAGATTTAACCCTTTGCACTCGAAAGGTGACTCTTAGTCTAATGATACTAACTTTGAAAATGTTCAAATTCGAAATATTTACGAAATATTTAGCTTCGCCTATATTAAATATCATTTAGTTCTGTTAATCGATATACTAAATTTACATCTGAGCCTGACTAATAAACAAACTAACTAAAGGTTGAAAATTTGCGAAACTATCATTTGGTGATTAACAGTCACCGCTCGAGCGCAAAGGGTTATGGTAATCACGATAAGAGATTACATACTAGAACCGTATATCTCGTCCAGTAGCAGAAAACGACGACAACCGAGAAACATGTTTCCCATTTAACCGTGGCCCGAGCGATCCCCACCGCAGTGTCTCTGCTGACGTCTGACTAATTCGCGGCTGTTCCACTGAAATTACTCAGCGATCGCGCACCGTGCAGTTGTGACATTAATCTTCCGTTCACCAGCGACGAAACTCTACTCGAACTACGTTGAAATTCAGCATTTTGATGCTGTATACTTATACCCTATTCCGCCCACCTAAGTTAGAATATCATGTGTCTCGAGTGTTTCCGTTTTTCAAGATTTTCCCGACACGGGGATATTCGAAGTTTCTTGTGGTTCTTGCCTTTCGAGCGAAATTAGAAAATTCAAAACTAAACTTTGTAAAGAACGCCTAATTCCTTCGTCCTGGTTACATTTCAAGCGGTGTTACTAATTTATAGCGATCGAACTTTGATTTTCTCGGACATTTTCAGATGCCACGTAAGATGCTTAAATTTAGGAAGGCGATGTTGGTTCGAACTTTGGAATTATGTAATTTGGAAAATGGAAAGGAAAGGAATAATTGAAAATTAAGTTGCGTAGAAAAATTGTATTGTAAGAAATGGATCAATTGATCATCAATGGATCGATTTTAATATTGAACTTAATTAATAATTTCGTTTAAATTAAATTCGATATTTAAATTACTAATTCCATTGTTGTTCGTGTTACTAAACAATTATTTAATAATTAAGAAGTGTATTTTTCATTTTTCGGTTCAAATCTGTATTGGAAACAATCCAGATAAATGATACGAACATGAAAGTCAAAAAGTGTGCGTAAATATTGTCATCGAGCGAAATAGATTATGATGTTGAGCGTGTTTGTTCAACAATGCTCTCTGCAAACTAAACTGTACAGTTTGTTATATTAAAAAAAGAACAGAGCTATCAAAATATCAAATATTTGCCTTCGAAAGTCGCTGAAACACACGTAGAAACCATAAATAAAATGCGATATTCGTTTTAGCATTGCAAAGCGAGATTTTTGGTACTTTTCGTGTATATAAACGTATAGATACAGTAACGGACAAAAGTTTAAGACGACAGGACAATGTATAGCATAATTTTACAGTTTGAAAATATCGTCTGTGTATTAATTTTTATTGTTACTATGGTAGAACGTTATATTTTGAATCATACAGAATTCAAATTTTTTTTTTTATTTATTAATTTAGCGTCACATCAACTGCTGCATAGTTTATTAACGACGTTGTAGTAGGCGTGTCCTATGTGTGGCTATAGTATTTTTGGTAACACTTTGATTTCTTCTATCAACTGTATTTTTTATTACTCAAATTATCAGTGAGTATTTTTGTCGTGATTGTTATATTTTGTTTATCGTACTATTTCTAATAAATTAATTAATTTGTTTTCATCGACTCTTTGGTCTTAAACTTTTCTCCGCTACTGTACCTACATACATCCTGCTGCTTCCCAATTAATCTGCGTAGCAACCAATTTCCCGTTCTGTTACAGAGAACTGAGATGCATAAGAAACAACATACACACGAACCTGATGTTCACTTACATACTGGCGGACCTGATGTGGATTCTGAACAACGTGATGCAGGTATTTTCATGACAAATAATATTCTTTGAAATTCTTTGAAATTCTCTGTTTTCACGTTGCCTCGCCGGGCTAATAGGTTGTTTGCCTGAGAGCAGGGCCATTCTTCGACTTTTCAAAGGATTTTCTCTCTCTCTCTCTTCTCCCCCTCTTTCCCCAAACCCTTTTTTGTTCCCGAGACTTAATAAAAGATACAAAGGTGCCGGTGTAATCGAGTTTATGGTTGTTTTCGGGTCGTAGGTGTTTGACCCGCACAATGGCTGCGGGAACTGAAACGCCCACCACTTGTTGCTGAAGCGCGTGAAATTAGAATATTCCTTTGAAAAGAAACAACGCCCCACGCTTTAAATCACCGGGGGATCTTAAAAATGAAAAAAGAGATATATCCTTTATGCGAGTAAATGTGTGACACTAGTAAATATAATTTTTTTAAACAACAATTATTTACTTTATAAAACGAAGAAATATAATATAAAAATTAAACACACTGAAGATCGATTCGTTCTGCGACACACCCTCTCTCTCATTTTCTCTCTCTTTCTCACTTTCTTTGTCTATCCCTTTGTCTCTCTCTTTTTTCTCTCATGTTCTCTCTCACACTTTCTCTCTTTCTCTCTATCTCTCTCTTCCCTCTCCCCTCTCCCCATCACCTCTCGCCCCTGACCCTTCTCCCCCTCTTCCCCCTTCACACCATTTCCCTCTCCCTCTAGCTCACCCACCCCTCTCTCACTCCCCCCCTCTCTCTCACTCAATTTCATTACTATGATTACTGTTATCACACTAACTGTCTTTTATCGCTACTCTCTCGATCTATACCATGCATATATACAAATCACATAAATCACACTTCGCTGCACTCATTCCACAACACGAACCTTAATGTCCACTCATAGTTTATCATACACACCCGCCACACTCATCCTTCCATATAAACATTCCTTCTCATATCCCATACTCTATGACAACCATACCACCACACTTTATGAACACGATGAACTGTGATAAATACTTTTTAACAGAAATCAGCATCGAAGTGAACGTACTGTTATTGCGACCAATATTAATATTAATATAATCGTTAATATCTTTCAATATGCTTTTCTGATTTAAACGATGTGTATCTTTAATATTTGTCGTAACAGATTTCTGATCTCAAAAATGTGTTTTCAACATTTTTCGATGCGGTTTCCTGATTTCAAACATATTTTACGTTACCCAACAGAATGTGTTATAAAACGATTCATAGAGTCGTTGTCTGTGATGTAAAAGCGTAAGGACGATTTTTCAAGAATTTTTTCTGGAGAGACATTTTAATGTATTACTTTTAAACTTTGTACACATATTGTAGTAGTCTTTGACTACGCTCTCAATTTTTTTGATACGAAAATAATAATTCTGACAGCCGCTACAGCCAATCTCCAGGAGCACCTCCAAAATGTCCCTGTAAATCCATAGAAACGCTGTACTGCAAACAAATCAACAAATAACATTGATTGTGTCGCTAAATTAATCAAAGAACAATCCTCTATCGCCGGCTAGAGAATTTCTCGACTCGACCGGAAACTTGTTTGTCCGTGGGTCGCAAAATCTCTGGCAGCCGCGCTAACGAGCCAGAGGCAAGGAAAATTAATTACGGCCACGGCCGATGCACGTTTGGTTTTTCGATAATTAAAAGGCAAACGCGAACTGCGGAACGGTTCCGCTGGAATTGGCTTCGCGTAAAATTCAGTCGACCAGCCAAGCCACTTTTAATTACCCCTCTCCGTCCCTCCGTTCTTTTGTGTTATTCCACCCTTTAAGAACACGCGTGATAAAAAAAAAAGGAAGGTAAGAGAACGAACGCTGCGGTTGAAAAAATAGGCTATTTTCCTATCAAATTTTCATCCAGCTTGAAACACTTTTTTTATGGATTATTACCAGGCCTGAACGGATATTGAAATTATTTAACCCTTTGACTGCCATGGGCGCGTATATGCGTCTGATGAAGGTACTCGTGTGGATTATGGACGCGTATATTAAAATTAAGATAAAATAGGGAAATCAAACCCGCCCCCGTGAACGTTATATTTATTTCTGTTGTTTGTTTTATGAACTCGATCGTCTCCTCGTTCTAACCCCTGATTGAGAACTCTGCCGCTTTTATACTAATTTTTCTTCGTTGACTGCAGTCCAGAAAAGGCTTAATGCATGGCAGTCTATGATATCCGCTAACACATGTATGCATTCCTGGCGAAAGTTACTCACGTGTATTATGGACGCGTATATTAAAATTAAGATAAAATTAGGGAAATCAAACCCACCCCCGTGAACGTTATATTTATTTCTGTTGTTTGTTTTATAAACTCGATCGTCTCCTCGTTCTAACCCCTGATTGAGAACTTTGCCGCTTTTATACTAATTTTTCTTCGTTGAGAGCAGTCCAGAAAAGGCTTAATGCATGGCAGTCTATGATATCCATTAACACATGTATGCATTCTTGGCGAAAATTACTCGCGTGGATTATGGACGCGTATACGCGTTTGTTAATTTTTCCCAATCTCCCATTTAGAGCAACACAATTACTAATAGAGCGCCGTACACGCGGAGCACTTCGACCGGGAGTATTTAGCAGTCAAAGGGTTAATTAACCGGATAGTCCAAATGTATGTGGTTTCCGAACTGCAATGGAATAACTCGTATGGTTAAGAATGTTGGAATAACTCGAATAATTTAGATAACAAACAGATCTGAAAAAGAGAAACATAGGCTCGTTTGTTGCTTACATTCGGATTTTTTCAAAGGGCTAATCTGGTTATCCAAACGTGACGTCATTGGCCGGATATTCGGATAATTTCAGCAATAATCGTTGCGTTTTCAAATAATTGGTTAATCATTTGAAAAAGAAATTCGTAACGTTCCAGGCCTTTTCGAAAAAAAAAAACAACAAACAAAATCTTCTACGAGAACAATAGTCCTGCAGTGAAAAAAAAAAGAACAGCCATGAATACAGTTGGAAGCAATATCAATTGGAAAGCATGAACGGCGACCGATCGTTTGTTCCTTATCAATCTGTCATGTGCTTTACAGTTTCATTTAATCGCACGTTGGTACGTGTAACAGCGCGGAATTTTTGTTTTAAGGTACACAGTACATCCAGTTTGTAAATGAAAACGATGCACGCGTGATATAGAGATATAGAAATTTTCATAGCGATCGATAAAATTTACATACATATAGCGTGCATACAGTTTCTGCGAGATTTTGCATAAATGCAGAAAGAATATCCTCCTGTATCTGTGGCAGTGTAGCTTAACTGTTTAGAGCCCGATTTCTTTTTCGTTTTTTCCTCAGGTCTCCATGCAACCGGATGTGCCCACCTGCGTCGCTTTCCTGTCTCTGTTGAATTATTTTCAATTGACCAATTATTTTTGGATGTTCGTGGAAGGTAAGCAAACTCAACTTTTTCAATACTGTACACCGAATACAGAAAGTGCAACCTCATTATTATTATTATTATCATTATTATCATTATTATTATCAGTATTATCATCGTCATCATCATCATTATTATTATTATTATTATCATTATCATCGTCATCATCATCATCATCATCATTATTATTGCTATTATTATTATTGTTATTGTTGTTGTTGTTATTATTGCTGTTATTCTTAATGTGTTGTTTTAATTACTTACACCGTTTCTACATGTTAAATCATCGAAATATGTATACCATATATTTATTTCAGGCTTGTATCTGTTCCTGTTGGTCGTGAAGACTTTTACTGGTGATAATATCAAGCTGAGGTTATGTCTCGTTATAGGCTGGGGTAAGGTTTCATGATATCGTTGATTTACTTCTCCCCTATATCCCTGCTACAACCCTTGATTTGTTTCTCAGTCAATCGTAAACCGTTATCGTTCGCAAAATTTTTTAGATGCGAAAAGAATTTTGATACGATTTCATTCGGATTTTATTAACAAAAACACACCCTTTGCGATACAGATTAATAATAAATTATTTATACTAGTGGGATATTACGAATTGAGATAGGTTCCATAAGAAGCGATCAAAAGGACGGAAAAATTCATAAAAATGTAAAAAAGTGTTGAAGAAAGATGGTGTATGATTAGATTAACGAAACATCGAAATCGGCAGCAGCATTTAATAATTGAAACTGCAAAAAGAATATTTTCAAACACATTGCATTATCCGTACACTGTGCATCTCGTTTGTAATATCTGAAGTAATCTCATTTGAATTCGAAATATTCCACTGATTATCCTCTTTGTTGGTATCGAATGAATGTTTAATATTCAATTGGCGTAACACAGACTAAGATTAACTGCGATGTACATTTTAAATATCCCATGTGTCTGTCGATCGATCACATTTTGAACTGCCTAAAATTACACGCGTTCCATCTCCAACACACTTTTCAATTTTCCATAAACATGTAGAAATATGTGTTCGCGATTATTTCAAAATATTCAGAATGTTACGTTTAAACGTAACGAAACGCCTAGTGGCCGATGAATCAAACTGTCAAAGGAACAATTTTCCACAAAATTGCTATATTTTTTAGGTTCACAAATTTGTACGTATATCGTAAACAATTTATTGAAATTTTTTCTAACGTCAGAAAATAGTATTTCCATTCGCGCAACGAATTATACGCGAAATTCGTATTTGAAGCGAGAAAGATTTTAATAATCAGAAGTTTCCGCTTCCACGCGAAATATTCGAAATCAATATCGACTGCTTTTGAGCCAGCTACGTACGTATCCACGTTGCAGGAAAAATGTTTAAACGACCAGGCATTCGTGCAAGCTGACGGTGAGAAATTCGGCGAAAAAGAAGTTTTTCAGTGACGAACGATACCTTTTAACTTAACTATTGCACGATTTATCCGTCAGTTATTGTGCCTGTCATTTAGAAAATAAAGTTTACCGAGTGATTTCTAGTCATAGAATTATTATTGCATTTTTTTAACACTAGGCTTGCAGGACTCGTCATATTGAATTTGCAAAAATTATTACTATTATTCCTAGCAAATTTTTGCTAATTTTTATTGATGGAGCGATACAAATATACCCAAATCTATTTCCTTCTCAATTCTACAATTTCAAATTCTGCATGATATATTCACCTATTACTTAATATATTAATGTTCTAAGCAGATGTACAAGAAATGTCCATAAATCTAATGTTAATACACAATCTAGTCTCCAACTAATTTCACTTAAACAAAGGATGTATAAAATGAATGTAATTATCATGAAGTATTTAACGAATTTATTCTTTTACATATTCATAACAATAATCATCGATACATACAATAAAGTTCTATAAAAAACACAGTTCAGAAATTGTACAGATGCTGTTCTAAACGATGTTAAAGCAAATTAAATCATCTGACGAAGTATAATTATATGTAACTTGACTTCGTACTTAAGTTGCATACCTATAACCGAAGTAGTGAAATTCTTTGGAATATTTCATTTGGTCTTGAACACCCTGTAACACCCCATAAACGGTGTCGATCTAATTTCAGGTATACCAGTTCTTTTTATCGCCATGTGGGGTATCGCCAAGTCGCTGGACCAGAGCATTATGAGTCAACCGAATCAGGTACAATTCGTATAAGACCCGTATAAAATTCAGACGCGAACAGAAAATCTAAACGAAACGCGATGAACAAACGTTATACCGTGACTCCGTTATCAGTGCAGTTACTCGATTGCAAATGCACTATTGCAACATAATTCTACGATTTGTAGTATCCTATGAACCGTTTTGTTTCCTCTTTGACATTTTTTGTTTTTTTAGAATTCCGATCTACATTTTATATATTTTCATGTACGATACAATAATATGCACTACTTCTATCCTCCCCATTCGATAATTTTTTCTCTCGTTTTCTCTCCCACTTGATAATTTAATAATAACATATTTAAAAAGAAATTGACTTATTCTTGCAAAACAACTCTTCCAACTACAGTAGCTTCACTGTAAATAATTATAAATAACTATAACAACTCAATTATACCCATCTCCCTTTCCCTCTCTCTTCCGTTTGATTTGTCTAATAATAAAATAATTTAAACAAGAAATAAAAAGTAACTTATCCCAATAGAATAGCTTTCACCGGAATAAAGTGGTACATCATTTGCATAGTCATATTCAAAATACAATTCGCTGGAAATACTCGCAACTCTGACAACGTGTACCCAATTATGTTCACAGGAAGTGGCACTAGGGAAACATTGTCCCTGGATGGTGTCCCATCCCTACGACTGGTTTTATCAGGCCCCGGCCATTTTGGTGCTCTGCGTGAACGTGGTGTTCCTGTTCATGATCATGTGGGTGAGTACATACGCGTCGATAGTTGATTCTGTCCCATCTACGGGCTCCCGTGGCAAATAATGGTAACAAGAGGGAACCCGTTGGCCCAACGCAATGAACTTCTGCGCGCACAGCTCCGCCTGATTTAACGTTGTCACGGTGCCGGAGCAAATTAAAGCGTGCAGCTGGCTTGAAAAGTTAATTAGCTCGCACACCAGGACTATTTGTCCCGGTGTTCAAGGACAGGACATCGCTTGGACGAACGACACAGCGACAGGCATATGTAAAACTAACTCCTACGAGACCGGCCTTTTGTTTCTATCGGGATTAGACAGATGGTCCGAGTTGTTTAACACTATTCCTACCACGATCGATCAAATGACCGTTTCTAAAATTTCGATTAGAATTTCATATATACAACGTAATTGAACCGCCTTTAAACTTTAGGCTTTTCCTTAAATATACCTATAATACATTTTTCAATATTCACTTCTTTCTTCATTGTTTAGTTTCTGAGAAAAATTTGTAGTCTGTCTTACGTGGAAATGTTGCTGTAGGATTAGATATACGTGAAGTGTCGGTGGGAATAGTGTTAACCCTTTGAGTGCTGAATATTCTTGGCCTAAGCGCTTCGAAGGGACGGCGCGCTATTGCTGGAGACGGAGTATTGTTACACGTACACTGACAAACGCGTTGCAGTAAGCGAAAGATCGAAAAAATTGACAAACACATATATGCGCCCATAGCACTCAAAGGGTTGACACCGAAATGTGTGACCACTGAAAAAGTCATAAGTCGAAGAAGACAAAAATTTACAAGCGCATATATGCGTTTTTTTCTATATACATGTATCCATAGTCCCTGCGAGCAACTTCCGCCAGACGCATATATGGATTAATCCGAATATTCAACTATTGTTGAACAGTAAAGAAATAAACCGGATAATTGTAGAAGAACAAAAGCTTCAATATGCTTATAATCGCTATTCAAATATTCTGACTTCTTGGGGTGCGAAGGGGGGAGGGGGCAAAATTCGAAAATCTAGATTTCTGCATATTCGACCGTGTTAATTTCTACGATCGATACATTAGTCACTTTTCTGCGCGAAATTGTTCGTCAGATGTTTAGATAGTGAATTATAGATGATTAAGGTAATATAATTGACTACGGGTAGAACTAATAGGGAGACAAAAGTGATGAAATAGTGGAATTTTCAAATAATAAAACGATCGCTCTCTTTTACATTAAACTTTATCCATTCAAACAGAAATCTACAAAGTTGACATAATTCGTTTCAATATTTAAGGATCCCGTATCTTTTTTGACCTGCCACTTATACAAATGCCTTTAACCCTTTCGTTTCACGCGACCACCTGTGTGTACGGGTGCCGACTATGACAAATTGTATTTTTGTTTATAATAATAGCAAAATTTGTAAATACGTACTCCGCAGACCAGACTGCCGTAACGAAAGGGTTAACACAAGCAAGCTGTATAGACGGTTGTTCGAGTAATATCCCGCCTCTAATCTCGAAACGATTTCAGGTGCTGATAACGAAGCTTTGGTCCGCGACGAACGCAGAAACGCAGCAATATCGAAAGGCGAGCAAAGCGTTGCTGGTGCTGATTCCTCTGTTGGGGGTGACTTACGTGCTGGTGCTGACAGGGCCCACGGAGGGTCAGGTTGCTAATGCATTCTCTTACGCCCGCGCTGTGTTACTTTCTTCGCAGGTAATGCAACCGGAAGAAGTATCTCGTTACAAAAGCGAACTCGTCTTGCCCGGTGGGTAAAAGTTCGAAGCGAAAAGGCTCTTGGTCCATCGCGAAACGCGCCGCTTTTTCCCTTTGACGTAACACGTGCCTCCGTACCGAGAATCCCGGATGATCGTTGTTTAATTCCCTTTGCCTCGTACCATCACAACTTTTTAACGTTTCTTTAAGCGACTACTCGATGGCTTGTAAGAGAGTTCACCGAGTATATATCTTTTTAGTTCTTCAATGAGATATCAGGGTGTTCCAGGATGTGGGATGTGTGACGTGTAATGTAGAAACGGTATCGTATAATGACGAATCCAGAGGGGAACGATGGGGACATTTTATTATCATTGAGGCCGCTGCGAGTAATAGAATCTAAAAATATTAGACGACATTCTGAAGAACTTATTAGGTGTAAGATAATGTTGATTTAATTAAGTTATAATATCAAATCATTATCAAGTTACAATATCGTTATAAAGAATTTTTGTATTTTTACATATTTCGCTTTTAAACATGCTAAATAATAAATTTGCCGATAATTTTCTGTGCCCGTCGAGGGCGTTTTAATGTATTGTAATACGTTTTGGAACACCCTGACATTTTATCCGTTAAGGGCCGATATTCTGATTGCGATCGACTTTTCAAATTATACACCAACGACATATTGTATTAAAAAATGCTTCCCTTTTAATTGAATGATATTCTGTTGTACATAAATATATAATTTCAGCGTAGAACGTGTTAAAATTGTTTAAATACGTTACGATAATTATGATACATTAAATGTTATCGAAAATTTGACGTTTAAAATTTAATATGAATATTCTAATTAATTGCCGCATCATCGGTTTACACTGTTTTACATGTGTAACAGCTAACATGTTATTCTCATGCTAATTTAAACCGTGAATGATAAATTATGCTAATCTAAGTAATCAGAATGAAGAGCAGTACTTACAAATTGTATAATATAACCCTATAATATATTATTAAATCTTTCGTTAATTAAATAATATTGCCGATGAGTAAGTACCAAAGGTCTTCATCGTATCGATCTTATCGAACTTACCGAATTCCTCCTCTTCTTCTTCAAACTGCATGCCTCAGTAGCTTCACTGAAATTTTTCTAGTACAAAGATTTTAATCTGCAACAACGAAACAATTTATAATCCTAAACTGTTACTCGGTGTAATAACAAAAATTAACGTCCACAGACATACAATACAGGAAGGGTACAAATAAGTTGAAAAACGCGATGAAAATTTTCCACGAAACAGATAGTAAAATAAAAACGTGCAATCAAACCGTAAACACAGATAATAGAATAAAAATGGTGAAACGATAAGATAAAAGAACAGATGATAAAGCGCAGCATTAATGAACGATACGCTCAAATTAAATATGAAAAATAAAGCTGGTACAAGAGTTTTTTAATCCACGAGGAACTTTAAAAAAATCCCTCCCCCCCTCTAAGGAATACGTGACGAAGTTGCTAAAGCTGACACCAACAATTTTTCCATAAACCTTTGATCCTCGTTACTTTATTCTGTCCGGAAAGCCGAACTTCAAAGCCTCATCAAGTCGGGTATCTTTAAAAGAATCCGAGGCTCATAGAACCGATGCAAAGTCGTGAAAAAAGAATATGCACGAGCCTGAATCTTATTTTAGCTTTTTTTTCCAGACACACATCTTTCGCTCCGCCATTTTATTAACCTTTTGCGTCAGAGATCAAAGCTCCCGCGAACGAAATATTACAAAATGTGTTTGATGTGCTCGGTCTTTTATCCGGGAGATATCAACCAAAAATAACCTAATCGTTTCAAACACTGTTTTTCTAATCTCTAACACTCTACAAGCTTCTAATCTTTTTCTAACTTTAATTAACTTTACATTCGTATTGGTCAGAGAACCTCAGAACCTCTAACAGGTTAAAATAATTCTGAGAACTGTTGTAGAATAGATAATTTTAAAATGTAAGAATTTTTCTAGAATTGTTCTATTACATTTAACACTAGGTTTACGGAACCCGCCAATTTGACGGGTTTTGGATTTTATGAGTAAAATTTGCAAAAATAATTACTATAATTCCTAGCAATTTATGCTGAGTTTTATTGATGAAACGATACAAACATACCCACATCTATTTCTCTCTCAGTTCTGTAATTTCAAATTCTTATTCCTTAGTATTTGCACATTTGGAATAGATATACAAGAAATGTCCATAAATCTAGTGTTAAATAAGAGGTAAATACACAAGGAGGTGTGAATACATAAGTATGTTTTAGCCTAACTACTCTTTTCTTCTATTTTGTTCTTCTACAACCTTCCCATTCAGCATTGAAACCCACTTAAAAATTCCATATATCTAAAAGATCTGAAACATTCAGAAATTTTCTTTCTCGAACTTCAACCACGAATCTAGGTATCCATTGTAGCACTTTAGGCATGTACGTGTTCGTGTATTTTTACGCATTGAAAGTTGACACTAACACGACACGAGAAAGTGCAACAAGTGGACACTCGTGGCTCGAGAAATTGGCACGATTCGACAGGCGTTGACGCGTGTTCGATATTTTGCAGGGTCTGATCGTCGCGTTGTTCTATTGCTTTCTGAACACCGAGGTGCAGAACACGGTGAAACACCACATCGTACGATGGACAACAGCCCGCGATCTGGACACGGAAAGAAGGTATTATAACAATTGGTCTCCCCGTTCGAGAACAGAGAGTATAAGGTATTCTATTCCCTTATCGCATAATAAATGGTGTAACTTTCATTGAACATTCTTCTCGTTCCTCGATTTCAATTCGACCAACGAACCCGAGATAAAGACGAAACAAAATCACGCTTGCAAAATGAAATGTCTTGTTATTAGGAGTGAGCGGGGATCTCGGAAATTTTGTCTCCACGGAAAACGGTACACGGTGTCCCAAAAAAAGTTCGGAACCACCGAAGGTGATGGTGTTGTTGCAAAAATAATTTCGACGATTGTTGAATATCGTCGCATTTTTTATTTATAATCACAAGGCTAATAAAATGCTTTAACACTTTGACTTGCCACGTTGGTCGTACATGACTTCCATGATTTCCACAGTTTCTACTGTGACGCCACGGTGGTGGTCATTGATGGTCGAATCTTACAGTTGTAAGAATTGAATGAAAATCGACAGTTAGCGCACAAGAACGTTCATTAAATTTATCAAATCACAATAAATTTAATTATTATTCAACAGTTATTTTTTTGATCGATTATGACATTTGTACGTTAATTTTTACTCGATTCAATAAATTATTATTTGTAATAATTAAATTTTGTCGACAATTCAAAATTTTTGTTAGAACATCGTGAGCGAAACACGTGATTTTCGCGTGGTAGCGTCAAAGGGTTAAAAGGCTTTCAGATTCTTTCAGGCTTTCAGACCGAACGTTTTTGGGAGTCCTCGAACATTTTCGACGACCACAAATTGTCGAGATCCCGCGCGTTGTTTACTCGTCACGGTAAATCCGTTGTTGGACGTTTAACTGTTCGTTTAGAAAGGTGCAAAGTCAGGACGGTTGAATGGGGACAAACGTTAGAGTAGTTAATCGCTTTTGGATGCGTTAACGGTCTGATTTGCAGATTGTACTGCCCTCCGTCGAACCCATACAGGAAAAGGGACTCATCCGTGAGCGAGACGACGACCACGACCGTGATCGGATTAAACTCGACCACCACGTTCCTAGATAAATCGAAGAAAGCAATCTCAGAGGATCGGAACGAGTAGAGGCGGGGGTGAATGGGGGGAGGGGGGGGGGAACTGATTCTGATTAGATAGCCTCGACAAGGTTTAGCCGGTTTAGAAATATCGACGAAGAAGTTCAACGAGCGTTCTGTTGCTGAAGAATGTGTGTTGTTAAGCGATCGAAGATCCAAGAAATACCTATATGCATCTATGCATTTCCTTTTCCACTTGCATCAGGTTCGATGCTTACAAAGTGAAACGACTCTCTGTGGAGACTGAAAGTGCTCGCCTTTCAAAGATGACTGTTACATGTATTTGTGAACTGTGTGCATTTTTACGAGCGTGAAAGGTGCAAACTGTTTATTTGAATTGCTAATAAAAACGGAAACACGGATTTGTTCATCGTACGCTGATACTTGTGACGTTTCATTGAAATTTCTTTTGTTTTGCAGACTATTTTACGGAGAAAAAAATACTTTTCCCTTAAACGCTTTCAAATTCTCGTTAACCCTTTCGCTACCATATACGTTTAAATACCATATAAATTGTCATTAATTTTTGTGGGATGTATTTATAACGTTCTAAGTGAAATTAGCTGGTACAAATTATTGTCATAAACTGGTAATGAACGCCCGTCGCATATTTCTGGCGCCAGGTTAAGGTAAGAAAATCAGGTCGTCACATATATGTGTCGCTGGTAGCGAAAGGGTTAAAATTAATTCTCACCGAATTTTTCAATTCCACTTTACCATTTTTCTGAACTCGTTCGCTCGTTCTCAGATCTTTGATGCTGAACAACAACAACAACAACAACAACGTGATTATCAAGGGAACAATTAATGTCGCTTCATTTGTAAAAGGAATGGAGATCGGGGGAGAATTAAAAACGATCCTAATGTATGCGGCAATGATTCAACATTTTTATTTCGAATTACCATTTTGCGTTAGAAAAAGGACGCCCTCTCACACTCCCTCCCGTTCATTCGCGCCTCCTTCAATCTTTTTCTTTCGCATTCGCTTCCGTTCCGTGTCTCCTTTTTCTCCCGTTAATTTCTTTACGCTTCGTCCCGTGCCCGTTCCGCACAGGAAACACGAACACGTTTTCGTACCCGTAGGAAAAATCGATCTCCCTTCGTTTAAACTCTAATCACCGCCCATCGTCAAACTTCCACGAGCGGACTCCTGTAAAAAAGAAAAATTCGTGAAAGTCCCTTTCCAATTCACCGCGACCGTTCAGTAATCGTTCGCGATCGAACTATGAGAAAAAGAGAGATACGTTCCGTGAGGGGAGATCTGCAATCTGAACTGGGTAAAAGGTATCGCGCGATACGTCGACGAATAATATTATGGGTAGACCGGAAAGTAATGTCGTTTCCGTTGTTCCATCTCTAGACACTTTCCTCAAAAGCTAATTAATTTTCATCGATCCAGCATTGAAAATTTGCACACTAGATGGCAAAAGGTCGTCGATAATGAGGATGATTACATCACTGATTAAAAATAAAATCTCGTTAAAAATCTATGCGTTTGAATTTAATGTAAGAAAACGACATTAGTTTCCGGTCCCCCCCTAATATTTCGGATGTATCTTCCCGTTTACGTTTTGGTACCAATGTACGCTTGTATTGAGAAACAGCGACGAAAGCCGCGTGAAACTGTCGCGATCACGGTTTCCTGTCGTTTTACCCAATTTTATTTGCAATCGTGAGAAAATAAAGTCGCGGAAACTGGTTTCCCTGTCGAAAACGTGCACCCGTATTCGCTATACGTGTCGGTATCTCCTATGCGGATTTTATTGTACAGAAAGAAAGAAAGAAAGAAAGAAAGAAAGAGAGAGAGAGAGAAAGGAAGAAAGTACTGTCGATTGTTACGAACCAAAACAGGTATACATATCCGTGTAAAAATTCGCCTGCTATCCCTGTTTGCTAGGTATTTATGCGTAATTAATATTAAGGGGTTGCATAACTTAATTAAAACGATAACAGATATTATACTTGAAGAAATGGAAACTGTTTCAACTCAACCACGTCGCAGGTGCAACTTTGCGATCGTTCG
This sequence comes from Tetrapedia diversipes, assembly GCA_033822845.1. Lineage (NCBI taxonomy): Eukaryota > Metazoa > Arthropoda > Insecta > Hymenoptera > Apidae > Tetrapedia > Tetrapedia diversipes. Next base: position 39,712 of record JAOPTO010001982.1, on the reverse strand, counting down.
TGTTAAATATATGATTTCCTAGTGATACGAATGAAAAGAAAAAAAGAAAAAGAGAATTAATTATAATTATGATTATCTATAAGATGAACATCGTATTTGTATTAAGATTCAAATAAAAGAAAATGTATTTATTATTGTAACAAACTGTTAATGAAAACATTATTTATTTCGACTCCATTGTAAGCGTGAAAGCTTTATTGAGTATCGAAAATATATTGTAAATACTTATTAACAATCGCTTTTCGTAAAACCTCGGGCATTGCTGTACACCCAAGGTGCGTGTACATATCGCTAAACTTTTCACTTCACGTTTTTCAATGATGTCAGCCGATTAACTACTGTAATTTACATGTATCAAGATTTATAAAATGTGTTACACAAAATCGTACGTGTATGCGTGTGCATGTATCTATAAAAATTGTTACAATGGTCGACACTAAGTTAAAAACGATCACTTCTGACTAACATTGGAGGTATGTCATTGTATACATTTAAAAAAAAAGAAAAAGAAAAAGAAAAATGCAAGAAAGTAACGGAAAAATGCGTTACTCGGGGTTCAAGTTTTGTCCAAAGATCCGAAATGATAACTACTGGTAAATAACTCTAAAAGGTGAAAGGCCGAAAAAATCGTACCTGATATGTCGTAAAATTTTATTTTGAGTTCAAATATAATTAAACGAGCTTTTATTTTGTACAGATGGAAATTTAACATAAGTTAATCAGTCCAATGCTTAATAACATTAAAGTTAAAACTTAAAAAACTGAAAATATATTAAAAAATGCTGATCACATTTACTATCCGCGGAAATATGTGAAATTTAAGAACTTCCTGAGCAACACCTTTTTACAACGTACAAACAGCTAAATGTTCGATGATTTTAATAAAAAAAAAAAGTAATGTAATTTCTGTTGAGTTTTAAAACTGGCACAGTGTAAAAAATTGTATAAAACAGATTAATGATCTTTGGACCTTAAGAAATCACCCCTCTAACAGCGTTATTACATAATATTTATTTTACTATGTATCAGGCGACCCTATAAATGTCGCTTATTAAATAACTTCATATATACAAATTTGTATAGAGACAAATTAGAGAAAAATCATGAATGGTATGCGTTATTCGATGTGTCGTCATTTTAAACTACCATTTAATATACGTCTATCGACGTACGAACACAGTTTTATTAAGACAGTAAGTCTTATGTTGAACTAAATTGGACTAAATTGTTTCGCGGTAATAAATCCATTCAATGGAAATGATTAAATGCATTTATCGTGAGCTATAATGTACATTATAAGTATTCGAAAGGATCTCGGTTTCCTTTTCAATGAAAAAACATTTGAACGTTATTTAAAATATGTAATACCTGTTATTACTGAAAAGACTAGTTTGTAGTTGCGATCTTTAACAGATGCTACTACCTTTCACTGTCGCAATAAAATCGACAGAATAAATTTTGAATATCTTAAGTATATGGAAAAAATGTATGACAAAAGCAAGGAAGCGTTTTCTTATACATGGAATGTTCGTAATGAAACAGCAAAATGTATTTAAAAAGAGAAAAACGGTGCTGCTATTGAGATTGCAAACCTTATACGTATGAATTATCATTGTTTTTTTCTTTACATTAAATGTTAATTTAATATTACATAAACAACTGCTATATTGTTCATATTGTTGCCATGTTCACGTTTGTGTAAGACCTAACAATACTTTGTACAAGTTTTATGATACAAATATAATACGACAATTCAGTTTATATACCATACAACATTATACTTTTAGTATTACACCTTTCATGGATTAAACCTTCTCTTGTACAGGACAATGATTTCATTGGTATGTAATGTCATTGACAAAACAATTTGACTGCTTTCAAATTTAAGGATTTTTTTCTTTCCACATAGTACTGGGGAAAATAGAAATCTACACATTTATGCACCTCCATCAACAAACATACTTCACACCTATTCACTTTGAAGGTATTAACCTCGAAGTATCCTCGTGGTTCTGGTACTTTGGTTTTCCATAAGTGAAGGGCAGATATCTGTATTTGATCATATGCTGTAAATAAATTTATGTAATAAATTAATAATATAAAATAACACAAACATAAGAAGATACATATCACAAATCAAACTATAAGAACATTTTACCTTTATTTGACGCTTCATAGTAATGCAAAATAATGTTATGAAGTACATAACAAGTATGGGCCAGAATACTGGTATATTGAAGCAATCAAACATAGAACATATCATAGCAATGACTGTAGATTTCATCACAGAATACCAAAATTTAAATTCAGGCAACCTCCTGATAAATGGCCTAAATTCTTCATTAGATCTTGTAGGTAATTCTGGTCCTTCACCATCTATGAAAAGAGTTAAAATTCTTGATTTGATTAATGAATAAAATTATAAACTCATAACTTATGTCTAATTTAATCCTGTGTTAATAAATAATTTCTATAAACATTATTCTGAGATACTTGCCATCAAGATCCATTGCAGGATTAATTTTAGGAGTAAGGAATGCTATGAATAAATTCAGGTGATAAATTCCTAGTGCATATGTGACAATGTACCACCCCTAGAAATTTAGAAATATAAGAATCTAGTTAAACCTTTCCAATCAATAATATTCAAATTTCTAAAACAACTTACTTGTGAAAGAAATATCCGTAAAATAAAAACAAATATTAGCAAAAAAGCAAATGTCCATCTTGACACTATATGAGGAGTCCATAGATCTAAATATCTTTGATACAACTGTAATACAAACAGATTCACAAATTAGCATAATCAAACTTATTGAAGTAGTGTTTATAACAAATTGAAAATTTAATAAATATATAAAATGAATAGTCCTTATTTCTATTGTCTTGTACAGAGAATTCTGTTAAATCTTATGAAACAGATTACAATTAAAATTAAAAATAGGTAAACTATCAACAAATACAAATACATACTTGTGATATTCTTCCTATTGCTTGACTAAAAATATTTCGTCTTGAGGGGCCACCCAGATGCTCATCTTGCATCATTTTACCTTTCTACAACAATTTTATTTTAATCATATTATCACCTATAAATTCTTGTTTAATATAATGTATTTATTAAAACAGCTTTATGTTATTATTTTGTCATTGATACAAATTATGCATCCATAACAAAATCTGTTATTTACTTTACAGAATATCTATTTTGTTAATTATAAGTACATTAAGTATATTAAATATTAAATTTCACAAATAAAGTACTGAATAAAATGTAAAATATCAATGATCTAATAAATTCAATGAAACACTAAATCAAAGTAGCATTGACTCCTAAATATTAAAATATTTTCCAAAAAATAAACACGGATTATATACTATAGGTAATTATAAATGGAATATTCATTTTTAAATTATAAATTCCAAAATAAAGGATTATTTTAAATTACATTGCATTTTATATGCTTCATTTAAAAATATCAATACATTCTGATTATAATGATCCCAAGATTTTTCTTTGTATGAATGTATTTTTATAAACAAACTCAAATAAAAGAATAGAACGTAATAAAATGTAATAAAATGAATGAACAAGTTTTAGAATTTAATTAATGTGCTAGATACTTGTTGCCTATTCAAGTAATTCTGTAATTTTCGTTTTCAGACATAACTTTATAATTAGGAAATTCATTCACATATCGAATTATTAAAACCAATTATTAAAACGGACTCAAGGTTATTGCAATATAAGACTTCCCATGCAACAATTTAATCAAAGTTTTTTACCAAAAGATCACTCAAAATCAAAACTACAAAGCTGTATTTATTAATTACATTAATGAACACTTTGACAAAATTGCGGACATTCATTAAAAAAATTCATGATATCATCACGAGTTTCTAGGAACATGGAATAAACTGAACGATAAGAACATAACCTCTTCATCTTGTAACCAACATAAAATCGAGCGTAAATCGAAAATAATACTCAAATACATAAAATTTACCTAAAGTGTTTGTACGCTTTTAACTAATCTTCACGATTAATTTGCTATTTATGTGGTTAAAAAAAATAACACGTCACAACATTAACGGCATACTATGATTAGACATACTGTAGAATTTGCAAGGTGCCAGGGTAAGTTCACTCAATGAATTATTTTGTTAGTAAGATAAAAGCACCCTCTGGTGAGATGTGATATTATTATATAACTAATAGGGAAAATTTAAAACCCTGTAATGTATACCCTAAAACTGATATCAAATGGCAGAGTAGGACACAACAAAAAAGAAACAAGCAAAAATGTCAAAGAATTTTGGCCATAAATGCGTTTTCTTAGGAATCGAAGATTTCACCAGCTTACAGACATTGGAACACTCATCTAGCGACGAAAGGGTGGTACTAATCGTCCAAATACTTATATAGGGACGCATACAAATTCAAATTTCTCAGCTTACTGGTAATAATTTTGAACTTTCCGCATTTGAAGTCAAAGAAGAGACTCTCGCAAATAATTTCCACTCCACTTAGTTACAATTTTCTGTTTTATTCGTTAATTATGTGCATTTATTCTGAATGTATTGCTATTTCGGATATTGTGGTGCCATCTAGATCTGAGCAGTGGTATTAACTGGATTGAAATCTCTGTTACTATATGTTACAGGTATACGCGTGATTAGTACCACTTTTTTACCGCTAGGTGGTTACAGTGTTTCAATATTTTTATATTCTTTCTGTTGCCAAATAGTACGTTTTGAAAATGAATTTGTTATAGAGAATATTTATATATTTCATGTTTACATACTTTTATTACACAAACTGTTTTTCAAATTATTGCATGTATTAAGAACGATTTTGTAATATATAATATATCAAAATGTGTCATAAACATTCTGCTGTTATTTTAGTTGAATAATTCCGTTTGCTTTGTCTAATAATAGGCTTGAATTTATTAATAGTACTAATTTCAAACGTTTTAAATTTGTTCAAAATATTTTCTGTATATTTCGTGCCAAAATTATGATTTTACTTATTTCAATTTCGCACTGAGTCGTTCTACGCAGCCGCGGCCGGCTGCTGGTCCGTGACACCAACTGATGGGCTTTGATGCCAGACTGTGGATGGGAGTTCTCAAGAACACCCTCTTCCACTGCGCACACTATCGCAGTAAACTCGTGTACAACTTCGGGAAATCGAGAGAGAAAACAAATGAAAGTCGTTATTTCTGTCTCTTGAAGGGCTGAAATCTAACCAATGTGGAAAGCAGTTTGCGACACGGGTCGCGCGAGACCTTGAAAATCTTTTTCTTAAAAAAAGAAAACATTATTCTTCGAAAATGAATTATTTTTAGACATACATAGTATGTGCATAATTTTATTTACATTTTTTTAAATAGGCAAATGGTAGATACAACTTCGAATTATAAAAATAACAGCTATAAAAGTTCACAAATTAATTTATGAATGTTACATCATACCACTTTATTTTTTTCTTTTTAATTGTTACTTTACTTCTTTTACAAGCTGCAGTTTAATAAATGTATACGTACATACTCATACAGTTAAGCATTAGCAACTTATAGTGGCATACAGTAAGTATACAATTTATCATTTTGCAATATATAAAATCATTTTTAAATTTCCCGCATATCTAAAACTTTTTAATAACGTTAATAACGCCATCTCTCCAAAAAGTGTCCAAACTGGTGACAAACATTTATCGACAAGTAAACAAAAGTGGTAACTGACTTTGATGAGGCCTGCCATCTACCAAAGAAATCCGTAAACAACTTGCACATGTTTACCAACAATAAAAAGAGACAGAGAAAAAAGACATAGCTGCTCCACCTATACGGTAAATAAACGAATTATTTCGTTAACAGTTTGAACCATTTTTCAATAGATGGAGCCGCAAACTAAAGTCACTTAATTTATGCGCGAAAATTTAAAATCACTTTCTTCGTTTATCTTTTTACTTAATTTTTATTTCTTTAAAGTTTCACTTTCAACAATAAATTAATTGAAATTTTATGATGCATCATAAAGAAATTTAATTAAAAAGTTATGTAGGTACTAATTTCTTTTACAGGAACTTCCATTTTAATCCTGAATTGGAATTGTCTTGGCGAATATTACATTATATACAATTATGGAGAAGCCTTCTATATTAATATATAGATGGATTATACAGAAAATTGCAAATATTCTATTACAGTTCACATCTGTATGTCAGAGTAAAATGATATTAATTCTACAAAACTCATCTGTCGTTTTCAACGCACCTATTCGGAAATCTTTTTCTCTTAGTTTTTCGTTGCATATTCCAAAGTGCCCTAAGTGGCAACTCGCGAACTCGTTGGTTTTAGTATTGGGTTTTTGAAGGCGCCTTCATATTGTTGTATTGTTGAGTGTGTTTTCGGCGGGTCTTTAACAAGGAGAATCTCAGGATAACTCCTCTCATAATGTGTTGAAATTTGGTAGGCTTATAGGTGTATGTGTACAGTAATTGTAACCGGAAGTATAGCCGTAGATGAGCAGCCATTCGCAAAAAAGTGAATGCAAAAGTTGTGGAACCCACTTATTTGGGTATATTTAAGTAACAAAGACTCGTAATAGTTTTTCTCTGGTTCAAATCTCGTCATACTTTTTTCATAAATATTTTTTAGTTAACCATAAGTTAAGATATGTAATATAATTTATGACAAGAAGTGACATGATTTGAATCAGAGAAAAAGTATTACGTGTTTTTATTACTTAAATACTCCCGAATAAGCAGTTTTCCCAAATTTTACACTCATTTTTCTTGAGAATGATTTCCCATCTGCAGTTATAATTCTGATTGCAATTATTGTGCGCTACAAGCCTACCAAATCGGACAGCATAAGCCCTGAGATTCTCCTTGTAAGCGTAGTCACCTCCTCGTGGTGAGACCTGGTAATTGGGATCGTTTTCAAAAGTATAAATCTTTAGAAAACGATACCAAGCTAAGAACTACGCATACTTGTAGTCCAGTCTATTTGATTAAAACATACAAATCGTAGACTGGTCTACAGGTAAGAATTTTATGGCACTCTAAAAACTATATCACATAATACTATCTTTATAATGTCTAATTATACAATAATTAAATAAAAATTGTCACAGAACTCGTCTGGACCTGGAAATGAACAACGGGACAACTCCCAGAATCAGAAATCTCCGGAAGAAATTACACACATATTACAAAATCAGCTTATTTATCGTAAAATTATTTTATACAATGTATTTTACAAAAATCATAATAAATCAGATTAATATAAGAGTATTACAATGCTTTATCATTTATTCCCTCTCCTATCTTATCTAAGATAATAATAAACAATATCCTGCAAAAATTAAAAATAAGATTTGAAGAAACTAGTAAAAGACGCGAAAAAATAAAATAAGTAACGAAATCTTTTGAAAAATTCCCAGAAATCGCGAAATTCCAAGAAATGATGTCAAATTCCGAGAAATTGCTAAGTTCCAAGAAATGACGTCAAATTCCCAGAAAAATATTCTGTGCCACCTCCTCGGTTTTCATGTTCTCCTGATACAAAATCTCGATTTTCGGAGCAAAGTTCAATTGCGATTCGAAAATTTCGCGCCCGAGAAATTCTGAGAAATGACGTCAAATTCCGAGAATTAAAAAGCGCAGGAAATTCGTGCCACCTCTTTGCATGTCATGTTCTCCTGATACAAAATTTCGATTTTCGGAGCAAAGTTCAACTGCGATTCGAAAATTTCGCGCCCGAGAAATTCCGAGAAATCGTGAAATTCCAAGAAATGACGTCAAATTCCCAGAAAAATATTCTGTGCCACCTCCTCGGTTTTCATGTTCTCCTGATACAAAATCTCGATTTTCGGAGCAAAGTTCGGTTGTGATTCGAAAATTTCGCGCCCGAGAAATTCCGAGAAATGACGTCAAATTCCGAAAATTAGAAAACGCGGGAAATCTGTATCATCTCTTTCCATATCATGTTCTTTTTATACAAAATTGTAGTTTTTATGGAAAATTAAAGGATTTTTTACCTTTTTTATTTTATTTGTGGTATTGGGTACAAATAAAATGATACAATGCATTATGAATAATAATGTTTATTTAATATTTATATTACACCGATTATACAATACTGTATACCATTATTTTGTATATAATTGTTATATTATATCTTCTATGTATATTTCGTTCTACCTAACGTACGCTACTGTATAATATATGTTTTTGCAGTCAATATATTTAATATAATATAATTCATATATGTATATTGTACATATAATGAAAATACATGTTGTACGTTATATTGATGATAAAAATGTATACTATATTTTCTACAAAAACATATATATACATTTACGTTACTTGTTACATAAAATAAATTCTACTACATTATAATATTCGGTTACAGTATATTTTTGCGTTATAAAATGTATTGAAAACCATACTGTAATTAACTAATGCGCTTACAAGTAGCTTATGTTATTATATTACCTTACGTCATAGTTTTATAATATTATATTCTATTATACTGTGTTTATATATATTTACACTTACATCACAGTAATATATCGAATTATAGATAAATAATTTTAAAATTATTTTGGTCTAGAAAAAATATATAGTTGCATTTCTTACTAAAAATAGCAATATACAAGTGTCTTTAATAAATTGCTTTTGTAATACTAAACTACAAGCAATTTTTTTGTTTTAAAATAAACTCCATTAAATTTAATTATTCTTATAAAAGAAAAATCTTATACACTGCAATTAAGTGCTACACCTAGAAACTCTTCAAATCCAATATTAATTGTTCCTGTTTGTTCAGTATCTTTTACTCGAAAAGCCTCTATAACAAAAATATTGAAAATTAATGTGTATGTATATGATTTAATCTTTAATATTTATAAACTATAAATTATTTACATATACTATGATTTGATTTATTTACCTGTAAATCTTTGTATTTGGACACATAAAACAATGAACTGATCAACAGTGATACACGAATGACCAGTAGGATCACTCTTTTTTATAAGAAATGAAATAAAATCTGGACTTAATCTATATCCCATTTGTGTTAAGGCTGCATATAATTCACTCTCTTGAATACTTCCAGAATTATCATGATCAAAGCCACGAAAAACACTTAGCCATGCATTAATGTAATTATATAGAGCTTGAAATTCATATAAATCTATTGTACCATTTTTCTCTTTATCGAACATTCCTATGAAAAAAGGATAAAGTATTTTATATTACTAAACAATTAAGCTGTTTAATCATAAATTTAATGAATAACCAAACTATTAAATTTTAGTATACCTATCATAAGTCTGCAAGCAGTATCTGAAAATGTACCCCCTTGTCCATTTGCCAATGCAGCTTGTAATTCTGTAGCTGTAATTCTTCCACTGCTGTCTCTATCAACTGCAATAAACCATTGTTGTACTTCTGGGTTTATTTGTGTTCCTGAATCAGTTGATCCATACATTGCGTTCTAAAAATTTGTAAATTTGTAACATTTATTTTGGAACAAATTAAGAATAAATGAAATTGCAACTTTATTTAAATAAATATCATAATGTTCAATACATAATTATAATGCATATATATATATGCTAAGTATGTTCCAAAAAGATAAGTGAAGACTTTATTTATTTATAACAAAAATTGATTTAAATTGCGGAAACACATTTACCGGATAGGCCATAGTCAAAGTATTTTATTAACTGTCAAACCTTATCAATAACAGTGTGCATTAACTTGCTGTATTATTATGTGTACAAATACAAATACAGCATACGATATATGACACTATGTTACGTACACGAAACACTGACGTTTCATACATTTAGAACATTTAATATTTCATTTCTTTATGTGTACAGTATTGCTTGTTTAGATATATTTCATCGGGAATAAATAATCTTACTTTGAAGCGTTTCACGATGACAAAATTTAACAACTTTTACATTACACGGTAAAACGACAGTGCCATCTTACGAATTGTTTTGCGTTTAATACGGTGGTGTACACACATAGAGGGTAGGGTGTTCATCAGTGTTGGCTTTTGCTAGCTTTTATGACAGTAGTATTAAGAAAGAAAAGAAGAACTGATAGACATTATTTAATCCTTGCTAGTGCGCTGTTAATTTAGGTTTCACCATGGATGATTTACAAAATTATAAACTACAGCTTCAACAGGTGAGGCTTTTAATTTTTGCTTAACCTAACATGAACGATAGAATGGCGAGTCCATTTTTGGTAATTTCTTTCTTGTTTACGACATTATAGCGTTCACTGAATTTTGCATTTTGGTATCTTAGGTGGAAGCAGCTCTTACCACGGATCCCACTAATGAAGAACTCCTGAAATTGAAAATCGATCTCGAGGAAGTAATAGAGCTGACACATGATTTAATTAAATCACAACAACAGGAAAAAAGGCAAGCCAATGGCATGGATGCTAAAGATCCTATTTTACTTGCAGTTCTGGCCAATAAATGGAAGATTGGTGATCAATGCATGGCACCTTGGAGCGAAGATGGCAAGTAAGTGATTACAACTTGTATATGTTACATTAAGAAGGTAACAGCTAGACATTTTTTTAATGTTGGCTAATAATTGATTGTAGTGATGGCTGTAGTGATAACACATGTTTTATTTGTGCGATAATATTTCTCCAGGTACTATGAGGCCACCATAGATGCAATAAGTGAAGATGGTGTTGTTAATATTACTTTTAATGAGTACAAAAATACAGATGTCACAATGCTTAGTCAGTTAAAGTCAGTAGCTAAAAGGCCAGCATCAGACTGGGCAGATCAAAAGTCAAAGTAAGTTGATAAGAATCTATTAATTTTATTTATCAGTAATTACAATTAACATAATCCCCTCTGCAATATTGAGCACGTATCAGTTTTGAGGAACATTGCGGGATAAATTTTATAAGATACAATGATTACTAATTATTCATTTTTCTCCTTATTCCTTTATTCCCAATTGGCCACGATATTCACTCTACCATTCGGTGTGCTTCGATCTGAAATTCCATTATTGTTCATTTGTCTCTTGGTGTCATACTGTTCGTGTACCTCACCGGAATCCAGGAAAAGGTAACAAGAAATAATAGATTTTTGTTGAAATATTGTTACTATTCTCTTCAAATGTTGTTGCACATGATTTTAAATATAATGCTAGTTGAGATTTTAATTTAATTATAATAATAATGATATTTTTAGGACAGCTATGATCAAGAATGTTGTGGTAGTGGAACTTAGGATAATTTATAAAATTAATAATTATCAATTAATTTTTAACTCCAATTGAAATTAATACGTTTCTAGGTGAAATGTAATTATTTCTATTTTATCATTACTCCTATAGATGTGGAACATTAGACTATATTTCATAAAGTAGTAATCATTAATTGTATTTAATTATATATAAAAATTAATTATGTTAATAAAATCTGTTGCAGCATAATTCATATTTTCTATATTTAGCAATACATTTTACATGAAAATATCCTAATATACTTTTAATGGTTATCTTCATGAATGATGGATTAATTAATTTGCAGAAAAATGCAAGCTGCTGCAGTAGCAGGTTCAGATCCTAACAAACAAAGAGAATATCTTAAGAAAAAGAAACAGAGAAAACTCCAACGATTTAAAGAGCTGGAAGAGGAACGTGAGATGGAAAAAAATAAATGGCTAGCATTTACAAACAAGGTATTGTCGGTAAATAATAAAACAATCATTAAACGGACTTCTTAATTATTAATATTTTACATTTTATAATGCAGTCTTCGAAAAAAGGTGTAATAAAGAAAAGTATATTCGCAACACCAGAAAATGTAAATGGCCGTGTTGGAATCGGCACATGTGGTGTAAGCGGTCGAGAGATGACTAAATTCAGTAATGGCGAAAAATGGAGGAGGGGAGCATAAATACTATTGTAAATACACAATTTAATATTTCTTAAGATAGAACTATCATTTATTGTTATTATTATGCTGAATTCAGTTCTCAAAAGAACTGAACAAATGTATGTTTTGTGTGGTGAGAATGTTTATGGGTATATGAATGAAGAGTGTTTAGCAGTACTTTTAGATTGCGTGTAGTCGTATTATGAATGAACAATGACCTCAAATAAATCCGGAAGTTATTTGGATTTTCTACCTTCATGAAATAAATGAGTTATGGATGAATATATTTCTAGATTAATACATTTACGTGGGTATGATTTGTTTATAATCTATAACGGATATGAATAAATGTATATTTTAAACTCAGATTACGTTTAAATACCCAAACTGTTTATTAAATCCTCTGGTAAAATCGTAAAATTGTTTTTAAGTTCTATGTATATAAACTCTTGTTTTTATGTACTATAATACTATTTATTTAATCTTTCTGATTATATTGTTGAATAAATGAGTTTTTACATAGAAAAAAAAGTTTGTTTATTTAAGTATAAGTACCTAACCAAATAAAATGAAGTAATCACCTCCTACACTACTTCTAGTTGGTACCGTTAGAAAAGACAAAAAAATGGTCGTTCTATTGTGGAATAACACGTCACCAGCAGGTGATATATTCGAAGCGATAAGATTGATATAAGAGGTTAATAAATTAAAAAAAAATGAATTTATTAAATCACTACATTATCGTGGAAGCTGATAATAGTTATCGCTTCATTTAAACATTGGAATTGTGTTCTAACCTATTTTAGTAAAAATTATTAATAAACATTAAGTACATTTAATATCTCTTTTTGTTATGACAATAAAATAACTGAATGTTTATTTCATTTAAATTGCATTACCTGTTAACATTTTTTTAAAGATATTAACCAACATATGCTTTTGCAAATAACATAAAGATGATTATTAGACATATTTTATGCACCTATCAGTTTATTATTTACAATTTTCATCAAGTAGGAATTGATTAAAAAGAAGGAGACTGATTTAATTCTTAATGGCAAATAGCTAATATAAGAATAAAAGTTAACATAAACATAAAAGAAAAATGGAGTCGAATGAAAGAAATCAACTATCAAATGGGGATGCTGCAAACAGTAGTGATATAGATTGGTCCAGGTATGGATTACATAATACTACAGAAACCCAGAGGAATAATGAAGCACAAAGCAGTATCAGAGAGTATGAAGAACTTGGGCCTGAAATGTATCAAACTGGAGCAAACGAATTGTTTGCTCAAGAATATGTAAGTGATTAAGATAGCAATATTTATCATCTGTTCTTAAAATTTATGCCTTTCAGAATGCTGATCCTTGGTGGAAGTCAAATTTTTTCATTTCACAACCTGTATTATTTGGTACATGGGATGGGGTTTTTACATCTTGTCTTATTAATATTTTTGGAGTTATTGTATTTTTGAGATCAGGGTGGATAGTAGGACAGGCTGGTATTCTTAATGCTGTATTAATAATTTTGTGTACAGGTAATAATTGTACTTGTATGATAGCTGACCTTATCAGTTCAATGAAATATAATGTTTCATTATTCTTTTAGTATGTATTGCATTAGTAAGTGTATTGTCTGCTGTGGGAATATGTGAAAGATGCCGTGTAGAAAGCGGTGGAGTTTATTTTTTACTATCACATGTGTTAGGATCAAGATTTGGTGGATCTATTGGATTACTATATTGTTTTGGACAGGTGGGCAACTTATGTGTATAACAGTAATATTTAGAATATTATTTAAAAATTTTTTTTCAGGCGGTAGGCTGTGCACTAAATGTTCTAGGATTTGGAGAATCTATGGCTGGTCTTGTGGGTTTAGAATCTGCATGGGCAGAACGTGGTTTTGCTTGTGCTGCTGTTATCTTGTTATCTGTTATTAATATTGCCGGTGTCAAGTGGGTCATAAAACTCCAATTTATTCTCTTGCTAATTTTACTGCTTGCTGGTGTAGACTTTATGGTTGGAAGTTTTACTCATATGAATGTTGGTAAGGTATATGTATTATATTTAGGTATATGTGTAATTATTGTATTTTTGACAAGTACATGATTTTGTAAATATTATAGAGGCTGGTTTTGAGGGTTGGTTATCAGGAAATTTAAGAAATAATACTTTTACTAACTATCAGGATGGATATAGTTGGTTTACAGTTTTTGGTGTATTCTTTCCCACAATAACTGGTGTTTTAGCTGGTATCAATATGAGTGGTGATTTAAAACACCCATCTACCGATATTCCCAATGGTACATTAGCAGCTGTAGGAACTGGGTAAAAAATGCTACCTTTTAATTTTTATATCCCATCTATTACTAAAAAATTAATTGTTCTTTTAATCTAATTTTAGAACTCTTTTGTATTTGTGTTTTTCGATGGTGCTCGCGGCAACTTGTACTCGAAAAGCACTTCTCACTAATTTTATGATTGCATCAACGGTATCAGCAATTTCGGTGTTGCTGTTAGCTGGTCTTTATGTGTCATCATTTAGCAGTTGTTTAGGCGCAATGTATGGTACTCCTCGAGTTCTTCAGTCTATCGCAAGTCAAAATGTTATTCCCGGAATCAGTTGTTTGCAAAGAGGAGTAAGTATGATATTAATGTTTGTGTATTTCCATAATTATCATATATAATCATAATAATTATTAAACGATTATTGTATTCTTTAGAAAGGACCAAACAAGGTACCTGTGTATGCAATGTTAGTCGTTGCCGTTGTTACGTTGACTTTTATCATTACCGGTCAAATTAACACACTCGCGCCAATTGTTACAATGCCTTTTCTCTTAACGTATGCATGTTTAGACTATGCATACTTTGCTCTCGCGCAAACATTTGATATACAATTGTCCCGAGAACAAAGATTTCGAACACAGTCCCCAACATTCGATCGCGGTTATGGTTCTGCAAGTAGGAATAATTCGTTAACAGATATCGATAACGATCTAGATAATCTGTTCCCCGAACGAATAAGACATAAAAATTTGGTTGTAAGTATAAATAAATATGTAATTGATTATTATATGAAGAAGGAAAATAAAAATGATATTTCATTTATCATTTCCAGAGGAACCCTAGTCTTTCTGAAAATAATGTTTATATAGATTCTTCGCCAAGTATCGATGAAAACGGTAGTGGTACGGATAACTCAGAGCGAAAAGTTCATATCCACAATAAATTAGGAAATTGGTACAGTCCTTTGTGTAATAGATGGTTTTCACTATTAGGAGTAAGTTCTTTAGATTACTGTTAAATTGACGATCTAAATATAATTGTAACACGAACTTCCTTTTTAGTGCCTTATAAAATTACTTATCATGTTTCTTGTTCATTGGGGTTACGCTATTGCCAACATTGTTGTCGTTTTCCTTGTTTGGAGTTACATTGGTCATGCCAATCCTGCGGTGAAACCAGGGGTTTCATCAGAATTTAAATTTTTTAAGTGGCTGAAAATGTTGTTATTGAGGCTTATGGGGTAATTTTTAAACAATGTAGTACTTTAGTAAATGATTTTTTAACGTATTAAAAAATATTTGTAAATTCCAGGAGAAAGGTTTATGATTATGAACAGATTGTCGTTACACCTATACACCCGGGTGTTGAAACTTGTTCGGCTCAGCTGAACGAAGAAAACGAAGATTTTGCTGGAAGAAGAAGATACCATCAAACAGCCACAGTCACGGGACAATATGTCAATATTGATTGAATGTCGAATTATGCAGGATAATTAAAATAAGGATCTAGTTAAAAACATATTTAAATCATTTTAACAGAGGGAATTGTATAGGAATTATATTACTTTTATACTTTAGAATAGTATGAGACAGGAGAAAGGACGTTGTAACTTGCAACTGACCGCACAAAACTAGTCCAATTATGAACACTTCATATCTTAGGCACCAGGAATTTTTTATAAAATGCCACGTGATAGCCTTAATAATATTAGTAATTGAATAAGAAACAAAAACAAAATATCATGAATAATATAAAATGTTATCAAACAATTTTTGGACCAGTTTACTCGACTTACATTAGATACAGATGAAATGTTATACTGCCAGAAGCATTTCTAAAATGGAGGGTCCATGCATTCAGTGAATTAATTTAAGAACAATGTCTTTTGACGTGAGATTATTTATTCTTTATAATCCTTATAATTTGTAGCTAGGATTAAATGATAACATTTTACGTATCATACGACGGTGTGGAGAACAAATGCTGGATATCATAATATTTATAACGAATACCCTGTAAATACATAGTAATAACATATTTATATGCTATTTAACATTTTTATAAATGTCGCTACAGAAATGAGTATGTTATTAATAAAATAAACATATATACTAACATACATAATGTACGAGTCAATTTTATTTCAATTTTGTTTCATTTACACTTTACCTCTGAATTTAAAGAAATCAAAGCAGGAAGTCAACATTTTAAAAGCGTCATCCCAATCATTTAAATTTCGTTAAAATTATTACCATTATAAATTGACTATGGATAAATATATTAAGCGGGTTTCCCCATTACGAATTATGGCACGATTTTTGTTGATATATATATTATGTTTACCAATATCGCTTATCTGTTGCACATCAAAATGAAGCAAAATCTACTGAAATAAAAGTTTTAACTTGAAATTCTTGTTTCTAGTTTTCTTGTTCTCTAACTTATTCGTTCGTGGTTGGTTGCTCGGATGCAGTGGCGTGTGGAGAAATTTTCGAAGCGGGAACTCTCGCACAAACGGGGCAAATTTCTTGAAACTGATCACGGAAAATTGAATTTAAACTTTCAAATGGATTTTGCTCGTAAGCAATGACTTTCTCTCTCACAGTTTCAGATTTCAACTTTCCTGAACCGAATCAACTTCCTACCAACTCCACCTTTACCGTGGTCTACGTTCTCCGTAAGTTTCGCACGCGATGCCTTCGCGTAGATCATTTTGCGCGATCGCCATGTAAGGTTGCTCACAAACCGCGTGCGTTGCACCGTTTGACGATACGGATCGCAAGAAAACTCTCTTGTTGCACAATATTCACGGATTGAAATTGTACCGTCTGTGAGATCGTGCCGTTTACCGTCGATTTTGCCGAAAAATGGCTCGCCTTAACGCTATTAACTACCATGACCGGTCAAAAAATGACCAATTCGTAAATTTTCATGAAAACTATAAATTTATTGCGATATCTACACCTTTGGAAATTTACTGTGATTACGGTTTGTTTCCCTTGTATTAGCTATTTTTTAACCCTTTCGCTACTACGGGTGACTATAGCTGTATAGGTGGCATCTATCATAAAAATGGAGCCAAAAGTCAAGTTTTATCCGTGTTTTGAGAAATTTCACACAGAATCTGATTATTAAAAAATTATTGGCCAACATTGTGTCATAATTATAGATATAATTTTGTTGTGTAATATAAAAATATTAACTGTATTGTTGAATTAAAAATATGTTCATGGAAAAATTATGAACACGAATCACTTTGCTTCTAAAAGTAATGTTAAAATACTTTTTCTGAGATAAAAAAAATTACTATTTTTGAGATAAAAGTCTTGATCCTGAATGCTAAGGACTGCGTGCGTTTAATGTTCGTACTTTTGGCACGCCGCTCCGTTACACGCAAGGCACTTCGCGGCGGGGCTCGCCGTAGCGAAAGGGTTAAATATAATTTTCATTTTGATTTCTTTATCACAAATATTGGGTTGTCCGGAAAGTTCGTGCCGATTTTGAAGGAAGATTGAAGCGCAGGGGATTTAAATTTTAGCATACATTCATTAAATTATACAGGTGCCATTCCTTTATCCATCTTTCGGGTAACTTGAAAATTCCATCCTTTCAGTATCTCTCAGGTTTTTCAGCGAAAAACTTTTCTACGTGATTTTTTATCTCGTCGAAGGAGTTGAAGTCTTTTTTATTAAAGGAATTTTGTAATGATCGAAAAAGGTACCATAAACAGCGTGTATCTTGTTTGCCGCTTTTATGACATTTTTGCCTTTCCGGTGAATGAAAAGTATTAAACGGCTAAAATGCACTTTGTTTTCTTCTATACTGAAAGCTGTATAAAACTGACAAAAATTAATGTATCGTACCCAAATTTTGTTTCAAATACGCCTGAAGCATTATCTTTTACGATATGTACACATATTATTTGTTCTCAATCATTCTAATATATTTAGACCTGTCCTTATGCCACCTATCAAAAATCGGCACGAACTTTCCAGACAATCCAATAAGTATACCTTAACCTGTCGGTTGATTTTAGCATTTCGATTTTAGTCCGATCGACCGTTTCCGGATCACGCTTGTCCTATTCGCGCTTACGATTAATTCCTTAGCCTTAGGGATTATGTTTCGTTCACGCGTTCCCCATCCCCGTACTACGACCTATTAGTCGTTCCAGATTCGGTAAGTAGCAGCTAAACCGGCGGCGAGAGCCAGAGGAGGTTCGTCGGTGGTGATTCTCGCGGCCAACCGCGACGGTTAACCGTGCTCCGGATGCGGCAGCCTCTCAGGGTGGTGTTAAAATCCTCTACGGCGCGCCAGAATGCGAGATAATTAGATACGTCGCATCAACTGGTATAATTTCTGAGTTTTGAATGCCGTCAAATCGAATCGTGTTACTGATATAGCACTTTAGTGTTCCTTTTTGATACAAAATTATAGTTCTTGGAATGAGGAAGAAGGATTTTTCATTATGCGTATTTGCTATATCAACCATTTAACTGCTATGGACGCGTATATGCGTCTGTTGAAAGTTACTCGCGTGGATTATGGACGCGTATATGCGTTTGTCAATTTTTCCTCGTTCCCATTTAAAGCAACACAATTGCTAATAGAACGCCGTCCACGCAGACCACTTCGACTAGGAGTATTTAACAGTCAAAGGGTTAACGTAAGATCATTTTTCTAATAAGATTTGTCGTTTCATGAATTTATGGGAGTAGCGAATATGAATTGAATACTTTAATACTAAAATCGGTGCACAAAATTGTCTATTTGTTTAAATAGTAGCCATTAGATGGGATATCATAGACGTCAGTCTGATCGATAGAGATCATTTGCAGCGGGATCTTATTTATAATTTTTTCAAGAAAAATGTTAATTTATTCCTCGCTCTATGTCAGAAGAACTGTAGATATCGTAAGTCGACGGTGATCACGTGAATCAACAATTCCTCCTTGGTCGGCGTTCCCAGGGCAGAGTGAGGGAAACTTTCACCACGGGACGACGTATGATATTTCTCTCAGCCCCTCGAGAAGTACCTATTATCGGAAATTTATTCAAAGGGGTCATTGTGTATACATCGAGGCGGGCAAGGTTCGCGTAAACGAACCGCTTTATCCAAGAGCCGGTAGAAAAGCGAGAGGTCGGCCGGGTTCTTAACAAGTCACAGAAACAAGAAGCCTTTGGCCGCGGCAAAAAGTTCTCGCCGACCTGGAACTCTGGCAAATCTGCAACCGGTGGGAACCGGCGACTTTTCTCTTTCCGCGGAAAAACATGCTTCCAAGAGTCTCTGGCTTCCGGAAAGTTCGGAAACTCGCGAATAATCCTCGAGAGCTACCTCATCCGCTGACAGTGAAATATATACAGGGTGACCGGTTCAATTGTTTTCGTAATCAATGGACGAATTGAATTCTTCTGCATTTGATTTTTTCAATACTAGATTTACCGACAATTAAGGTATACTTATTGGAGGCAGAGAAATCAAATTGACAGCTGTACGAAAGAAATGCCTAATACAAGGGAAACAAATTTTGGCAATCATAGTAAAAATTATAGTAAACTTTCGAATGTGTAGGTACCACAGTAAGTTTACCGGGTTTCTATGAAAAATTATAAATTCGGTCATTTTGACCTCCTTGGTAGTTCTAGTACTAAGCATTTTTAATTCCTAAGGTCACTTTTTTACGTACAACCCCTGTAATTTTCTCTTCCATCAGCTAGTAGGCATAGAGACGAATTCGATCGAAATAAACAAATCTGGTTGATTTAATTGTGTTCGCGTGAATTGAAATGTGCCTAAAAATCTGCACATTGTTGATATATTATTAAACTCCCTACTGTGGTTGTATATTTTACAAATGACGAATAAACACGAATTTTTTCTGTACTTTCGCATTCGCCTTGTCTAATCATCCCTTTGTATGTGTGATAGCATACAGTTTTGGTAGATGAATTGTTTTTAAAGTGTACATCAGTGTGGGTCAAAAGAGACCCAAGTTCTTACGCTATGGTCGCGTAAGCATTAATATTGTAACGATAAAAATTATTCTGTTCAAGTAGGATCCCAAATCTTGCTTTAAGCTTTCGTTTATGTTCGAATGATTGGAATAATTCGCGAGGATAGACCAAGAATCACAATCTAGGCGATTTTGCGGGCTTTCCTGTATCTTGTTTGCTTATCTTCTTTACATCTTGCTCCATTGTTGTCCCAGATTGTAAGGGAGCCGATCGAACGAAAAATCCTCGTACCAGGTCCGCGGATAAGCGACGGCTTAACGTAATCGAATAAAAACACGGGACATTCGAGTGGCATCACGATGGTTTACGCAGGAATTTCGATCGCAGAAAAGGGGGGAAAGCGTTTTGCAAATTTTCAGACTTTAGACAGTTTCCTTATTAATCAGACTCAGAGGTAAAACCGTCATATTAGTAATAAATTTTAGTATATCGCTTAACTGAACTAAATGACGATTGATATAGGCGAATCTTAGCAAATGTTTTGAATTTGAAATTTTTTGAAGTTAGTATCATTAGACGACTAACAGCCACCTCTCGAGTGCAAAGGGTAGACGCTAGAACTACCAAGGAGGTCAAAATGACTCAATTTGTAATTTTTCGTGGAAACGTGGTAAATTTACTGTGGTGTCTAAAAATTTGAAAACTTACCATGATTTTGATTGCCAAAATTTGTTTCCCTCTTACCAAACCCCGTTCAATCATTTCCGTTTCCCAGACGCACCGCGTCCCATAGGTAGCTCGATCGGCCTCGTTCCCTCTCGAGGTAAGAAGGAACTACTTCGTCCGGCCCGGCCGCTTCCGGCGGCACGCCAGCACACGGCTAGGTGTCAGGGCGGGAAAAAGAGGCGGGTGGAGCGCGGGCGGAGGCGTGCAGTGACGCCGGGTGACGGTTTCGAGTGTGGCGGTCGGGCGGTAGGGTTAAAAAGGGGGGTTGTTCGTCGACGCCGGGCGTCGGGCGGGACGTCTGGTGGGGAGGGCGAGGACCGGCACAGAGGGGCGGGAGGGTCGGCGTGGGATTCTAGTCGGATGCCGGATCCGCGGTGGAAACTTCAGTGCGCGATCAACCACCGACGTGTGTTTACGGTCGGAGCTCCAGCGGAAGCTGCGAGGCCTGGCTGCTGCGGGGGGTGAGAGAATCTTTTGCTTCAGTCCCTTTTACTTTCGGTTTCGCTGCCCACTCGATCGGTTCCCGTCGCCCTGGCCCCGGTCGATCGTCCGGGCGACACTTCGTTCGCCATCACCATCGCTATCACCATCACCACCGCCGTCGTTCGTTGACAAACGAATTGTCCAGCTTGGATTTAAACGGTTGAAAGAGAAGTTCGGATAAAGTTAGGAGGAGATTTTCAGTGGATTCAGTAGGTGAATCGTTATTGTATTCTTTCTTTTCTCTTTCCCTTTTACGATGGTCATCGTCGTCAGCATTGAAAAGTGAAGCTGGATGCAATCGTAGTCGGAGAAAGTTAGCAGGAGATTTTCAGTGGATTCAGTAGGTGAATCGTTCTTGTCTCCTTTCTTTCTTCTTTTCCTTTCACCGTGATCATCATCGTCGGCATTGAAAAACTGGAAGCTGGATGCGATCGTAGTCGGAGAAAGTTAGCAGCAGATCTTCCGTAACGTCTAACGCCTAACTCGACCAAGCGCAAAGATTCGTCGAGCCTTCAATTTTTCGTCGAACACCCGCGAAACTGGTGGGTCTCACCTGGTGATCTACACCTCTTCGAGTCGCTTTCCCGCGAGTGAGTGAACCGTGGATTCACGGGGGGATGGGCGTTCGGGAAAGAAGGGGATAATTGTCGATGGAACGCGGAGGTTCGCCACGTGTTCTCGAGGCCGGGCTGCGTGCGAGCTGGGTTCGCGCTTAACGAGCCGCTCGTTAGGGCGGCCCTCGGCTCGGAATTTCGCCGATGCTTCAGCTCTGGTTCCGATATGTCTTCCGGTCGTCTGATCACCGGCGTCGAAACAGATTCGCGATGCGGCCACGAAGAGGCACGCGCGTTCCCCGATCGGGAACAGCGAATGATTGGTTTGGAACGTGTCCCGTTTGATTTTCTATGGGCACGTTTAACGGACGGGTTTCGTCAATTCTCTTCTTTTCTTTTTTCCTTTTTGTGCTTTAGAGCGGTGAATTCGAGCGAGGACTCTGGAGTCGCATGTAGAAACGGTTGATATCGGAACGAAGTGAAAATTGGGTGTAGAATTGTGTCGCTCGTGTGCGTTTCGAGTGATCCTTCGAAACTTCATCGATTTTCTTCCTTCTTCGAGATATTTCTCTTTTTCTCTTTTTAACCTTCTCAGGTAATTACTTGAAAAGTAGAATTGAAAGAAAGTGAATTAGTTTTTGTGTTCGTTTCAGGTTAATATGTATGTTGTAATTAATCTAGGATCAGATAGATTGTGTTCAGATTTTTGAAAAATCATCTTCCAGCTTCTTCAAGTTATTGGTTTTGCATTTGAAAGTGACGCGTTTCTTGTATTTGTATTGGATCGAAATTATTAGAAATTTATAACGAATTAAATAGAACGTTGAGACTTGTGACGAAAAAGTGGAATGCTCCTTTGTAATTCTTAGATTAAGATATCGTTATAAAAAGGCTGACCTCAGCGTTCGATTTTTGAATGCTCAGCTTTCATGTAGAACTGTCGAACAATTTTTCAACGCATAAAATGCTGCCTCATTCTGTTTATACACACTCCTGTCGCTTTTTATCCTTACGAGAAAAGTTTCCGGGAAGTTGCTGAGAAGTTATGAAGTTCAGTGGCTGTTCAGGGTCAAGGCGTCGATATCGAGAATCCAGCTTCCCTCTTGCCACGATCTTAACAATATCAAATACCTCGAATTTCGATTAAAGTGAATTTCTAAATAAAAAGCTTGAAACGTGGGAAATTCATCTCAGCGGTACTTCAACCGTTAAATAATATTTAAAAACTTTTAATTTTAATACTTTCAACTGTTTCCTAATATTTAGAAAATCCTTTAAAACAAACACAGGAAGATACATAGAAAAGTGTACGACTTTTTATTGAAATCTTCGGTTATGAAAGTGTGAAACCGATTAAAAGCTCATGTAAAAGTGGGCGAGAGCATTTGGAACGTAAATTTTTGCGTTCACAAAAATCGATCCCTTTTGAAAAACAGAGAACTCGACTTATTACGTTTTCCTTGTGCCTTAATTCTCAGGCGTAACGTTTCTTCGCCTCTAATTACGAATGCGATTCAATCAGTGTCAGGAGGGTGGCGCACAGCTTCAACAGGAAGCCTTCACCGGTTTCGTGTCATCGATCTTCATCCGGTAACGTCAGCGAGCACCATTTTCGGCGAGAATTTCCCCGGGAAAAGTTTGATTCCAATCTGTCATTCGGAACGAAGGAAATAGGTCAGCTGAACTGTTTTCAAGAGGTTGTCTCTCGCGCGCGAAAATTCGCGATGGGAGTTGTGTACCAACGTGTGGTAATCGTTTGAAGCCGCTGTCGCGAGGAAAGGTTGGTCGGCGAGGGGTGGGAAGGGAAAAAGGAAGATAGATTTGCGACCCGTTCGAGGATCGACTTTTTCCTTTCAAATTCGAAACTCGACCCGAGAAAACGCTTAACATTTCCGCAGGAATGTTTCGATAATAAATCGCTAAATGCGCGAATCGGATTCGATTCGAGATTTCATTTCATTTAGCTTATAAGATACGTAGTCATGTTTTGAAGTGTAATCGCTGTAAAATCGTTCCGAACGAATTTTGTCCCAATTTCTTTTATTTTTTTATTTTTCAACGAATATTAATGTTACATTTGTTACACGTAGGTGGTTGTTATTATCGTTATTACGTGTAATGTTACGTACGACTAGTAACAATGACAGTTTAGAAATCACTGTACAATTATTTTAATACTCACAATGTATCGTAAGTCGGAATTAACTTCTTTGGATCAAGATTATTATAATTTTATGACCATAAGGAGAGATCGGCACGGTATTGAATGTTCGTTAAAAATATTGTTGGTTACACAGACAGTTGTGGTGAAATCAGAAGTATTAAAAGATCGTGGAACAATCGTTTATCTTGGATGGATCGGAGTTTAAACAGATTCTGTAAGGGACAGCTTTAATGATTTTTCCCTGATGGAAGGTTAAGAGACGAATACATTTCCGTTTTATGGAATATTTTACTGGATCCCGTTCGGTGGATACGGCGAATCAATAATTCAGAGATTCCAGGCTTGCAGCTAGGCTACCGTAGTAGCGGAGAATGGTTTTTGGAATTTCTCGTAAAAAAAATACACCGGGGCCGTTTTTATTTCGCGCCGTAAGAAGTTTATTCGCGGCCGTGCAGCCGCCCCGTAAAATGACCGTAAACCGTCGCTTACAGGCGTAAAAGGCGTTTCAAATTTCTCTTTGCTTTCCAGAATGTTGTATGCAACCAATTGCAGCGTTTAAAGTTCCATGGAGAGCCTCGTGCGGAGATCGTTTCCTCCTAATGCGTCTTGCCTCCGTTGAAATCAATGTCCTCCTGGTGTCTCCTTGTACAAGATCTTCTCTGAACTTTATGCCACAGCACCCTTCAAAGATCGTAATCGTGATTCGTTCAATTCGAGCGTATCGAGTAGATTGCGAATTAATTATTATGTCTCAAAGGCTTTCGAGCACCCTCCGTCGGTAAAACAGTTTCGAACTGTTTTTGTTTACCACCGCGTAACGAGACCTTCCGGAAACATTTCTTTCTCAACAAGAAGAATGCTACAGTTTGACCGGATGAAATCGATCGTTCATCAGCGATACATCTATCCCTTCCACGTGCGCACACGAAAAACACAACCAACCCCCGTAGAAACGAAAAGCGATCGTACTCAAAATGTTTCGCGAAACCTCTTTTCAACCGAACACCCTCGAACCCTCTCTCCAAGCTTGAGCTGCTCTGGCCGCATTTATGGTTCTCGCATAGAGATTAATTTATGCGAGTGTTCTCTTGTACAGCAGCCAGTTTTCACTGTCAAGGTGGCCGGTGATCAGGCCACGGCACCGGGGGTTGGAGGAGCCGGGGCAACGCAGGAGTATTCGAAACTCCTCCGGGTAAGAACGCGAGGAACGCGGCGCAGAGTATCGCGGTGGTGGTGCCGGTTTGCGGTGGAACACGTAACCCACACTAACGCCGTTGCTGGAGTGGCGTAAAAGTGGTGGTGACGTGGCCGTATCGTGGTGGTGGTGGTGGTGGTGGTGGTGGTGGTGGTGGTAGTAGCAGTAGTGGTAGTAGTAGTTGTAGTAGTAGTAGTAGTAATAGTAGTACGATAGTGGGTACAACGGGTATGTCTGGCGAGTTCATGAATGAACGACCACTTCGTTCTCGCGCGAACGCTAATGGGCTTCCTTTCTCGTCGCCCCTCGTATTTTTGTTACGCCACTGGACCCGGGCACCTGTTACCAGGATAACGAATCACCCCTTCGATCGTCGATGATGCACGGTGACGATCGCGCCCCTGCATTGCAATGCACGCCGATTTCGACGAATAGGTCGGCCTGTTCCTGGTGTTGCTTGCAGTGTTGGGGGGAATTGGTGAGGAGGGGAACGCGCTTTGGGGATTTTTGAAAGGGTACCGCTAGATGGGAATTCTGTGTGTCGAACTGTTTTTAAGTGGGGTTATGGTGTTCGATGTTTAGAGGGGGGATATGGTATTTTTGAGACTGATACAGGTATGTACGAATTGTTGGTAGATGCGATAGCTGGTATTTTGTGATTGGATCTTGGTTAAAGATGTGAACGACTAAATGTTGAACGCGTCTATGACGCGAAGAAACAAAAATTTTCAGGATGCTTTCGATCTTTCTTAAATTATGTTTACTAGAAAAGTAAGAATAACTTTCCTGTGTAACATCAATCGAGAGACGTATAGTGTACGATAACAGGTGGTATTTTTCAGTATATTTTATATTGAACACACCTTTTTCAGCCACCTAATACTTCGAAGTATAGAATCATTCAAGTACGTTTCCATCCACCTGCTCCCTTGAACCCAGTTCTCTCTACGTACACATTATTTTCCGTTCTTCATCGTTTACCTCGTTGCGCGACTCGCTAATTTAGCTCGGCCAGTTCAAACGAAACGTCCCGGTCCATCCATCTCGATCCAATTTACTTTTCATATCCCGTCTGTGTGTGTATTTTTTTACTCGTCGATCCTTTGACCGCCGTGGCGGTTTCTCGATCGTCGACCCCGTCGATCATTGCTCGCATCTCGTTCCTCCCCCGTTAACGAGAAATCAACCAATTCACCCAGTTATTTATGCTCCAACGTAAACACGCTCTTGTTTTCGTACAATTATGCCGGCGATCGATGCGATCGAGCATCGTGCACGGAAAATCTCGGGGTTCGTTCGTGAAAATCGAAAGATCTGCACGGTTCGGTTGGCAGCCAGGGGGAGGGGGAATTTTAATTAGCCTCTTGTAGTGATTGGTGTGGATCATTTAATATAATAAATTTTATTTGAATACTAATTAGGTTTATTCATTGAAAATATTATAATAATCAACGTTAACCTTAAATATAGGGTGTTCGAACGAAGCTAGGAGAAAATTGGAGGGGTAATTCTATGCAATATTCTAAGACGAAAATCAAGAATAAAAAAATTGCGTTTGACGTTTTATTTATTAGTTATAAGCAACTAAAGAAACGGGCTATTTTGCGCCTGAGAGCAGGCAAACGAGCAACACGATAGGTCAATGGCTACGCAGTGATGCTCAGTCGTAACTACGTGTATTTCTGTAACTTTTCAGAGGTAAGTCATATTCCAAACTTAGTTACGACTGAGCATCACCGAGTAGTCATTGACATTACCTACCGTGTTGCTCTGTTTGCCTGCTTTCAGGCGTAAAACAGTTCGTTTCTTTAGTTGCTTATAAATAATAAACAAAGCGTGAAACGCAATATTGTTACTCTTAATTTTCGTCTTAGAATGTTGCATAGAGTTATCCCTTCAATTTTCCCCCAGCTTTGTCCGAACACCGTATATTTCACTCAATGCTCATGCTCGCTACACACACTGTTTTATCTCGCACGCATATACACGCGTTTTTTTTTGTTCATATCTCCACTCCTTCCAACTTCTCCATTCATTCTTCCCCACATATAACCTTTCACTCATACCAATCAAAGCTACATTTATTCCCACACCTATCCTGGCAAAAATTCGGACAGAGTTCGTGGCGATTTTCGGGGGGCAGTCGTGTACCTCGAAGTCGTAAAATTCCGTTGTCGCATGATGCGGCTGGAGCTTTATAGCGGGTCGGACAGGCTGTTTCGCGATGGGGAACAGCTCGTTCTCTTTTTTTTTCTCTCTCTCTCGTTCGATCACTGTTTTATGGCGCGTCTATATTGCGTTCTTTTATGAGCAGTTTCATTTCGGGTTTTTATTCGATTACACGGAAAGTCTATTCTCCTCCGGAGGATTCGCAAACGTCAATTGTGGGAGGTTGAAAGAAACGGGGTGAATGAAACGTTCCCAAGGTGCTGTTATAAGTAGGGGAGCTTTTAAACGAATCAGAGCTGATATTGGAAACGAGATGTGGAACTGTGGCGTATGATTGGAAACAGTAGGATTCTGTGAAGGCACGAGGAGTGTTTTTTAATCGCGAAAGGAGGAGTGAACTGAGATGACTGAGGAATCTCGCGACTGAATGTATCGAGCGAGAATCGTCGAGGGTTACAATGAAAGAGAATGAATGCAGTAAAGAATATAGGGCGTGCAAGAAACGCTCGCTAGGCAGCTTTGCGAAATATTTCGAAAGAGTCGCGAGAGAAAGTTTGTGTTAGAAGTATTTCTCTTTTCACAAACGCTATTTCATAGTTGCCATTCCTCTTCTGATACCTCTAGACCACATCACGTAGGGGTGTCCAATAAAGATAGAATGTATGCAGTACTTTCACGAACTCGAGGAAGCTATAATTTTTCCCCTAGTAATAATTTATAAGGTCGTTGAAGCAAACGGTTGAACGAAGTTCGCGGGAAGTAATTAATTATTCATCCACGTGGACGTTATACTTCCGTCGGGAAAGGTACCGCAGAGGAAAATGGTTTCGGCAACGTCCCTTTAGGATTTCTATTCTTGAAATCGTCGCGTAGGTGCGTATAATGAAAGTAACGAAAATGTACACATTTAATTTCGCGAGCCTGTTGCAATTGCACGTACACGCGTTTACGATGCAAATGTTCCTCCCCGTGAAATGCATATTCCATTAATTAAACGGAAATTCTCGATTGAACGAGATGGACTCGGATCCGTTGCCGCGAATGAGCAAAATTATGAAGCGCAAACGTTTTTCAGCCGGATCGATGCTGCTTCGAATTGCAAATAAACTATGAAACGTTGCGAAAAGGGTAATCGTTACCTTTGTCCGTTCTTTTCGAGCGATGCAAATGTTCGAGAACCAAATGCGAGATTTGTGTGAACTAACCGTTGCAACGCTATAATGATGATCTTATTTTGTTACACGTTTGGAGGGTCATAACAATTTGCGAAACATTATTATTATACCGTTATTATTATAATTCAGATCGAGTTTCAATTATCTTGCGCGATACTTTTGAAGAGCAATTCGAAATCGAACATTGAGCTTCGTTTTAGAAAAATAATAATTCACCGCGCGAAGCTTCTGTTTTGCGGATTATGATTTTCAAATTGGATGCGGTATTCATCGAAAAATTCACGCGGAGGCAGCTGGAACTCAAAAAAGTATCGCTTTCAAAAGTTCCGTTCAAAAAAAAAAAAAAGCTTTTTATCCTCTTTTTCCTATCTGCATTCACGAAATACTCTCTATGTAATTTTGTCTCTGTTCCTCCGAAATTGCTTTTCTACCTTTCAATACCCTATCTCGCATGCCATTCAAACACCTCTTTTTTGTTATAGCAATTTACATCCTGTGTAATCCATTTTTGCATGCACGTGGCAGCGAAATACTAAACAACGTTTTCCTATAATTCGTTAATCTTTAAAACAGCATCAAATGAAAAAATATTTCATCTGTTTTACAATTCTCTTAAAATTTAACTTTCTGTTTACCCCTTCGAACCTTTCAACCGATATTTCAACAATCATCATTTTTAATACGATTCAAATTCTTTTGTAGAATAAGTTTGTACGCTGCGAAACACTCCAGTTTACAACAAGATAAAGAAAGCATAAAAATATCTTTATTTTCAACAAAAACGCGTTAATTTTAATGAACATTTCCAAAAACCCAGATTTTTTAAACGATTTCTGGGCAGCATTCGAAAAAGACATGTAAAGCACTGAAAGCGATTAAGCGTTACCCGTTACTTGGTCACATTTTCCCACAGATTAGATTAGATCTCATTACCTTTAACCCTTTCGCTTCGGTTGTCCAGTCCGCCGAAGTACCGTCACTGAACGAAAGCACGTGTCAGAAATATGCAGAGTGCGCGTTTTTCTAAGTCTTAAATAACAATTGTGCTGAATAAAACAATCACTGTTCTAATGTAACAAGTATATTTACATTTTTAATATGAAAAGGTTTACAAAATTATTAAAATACAGAACTATTAAAATATAAAATTATTAGTATACAAAATACAGGGTGTTCGGACAGCCCTGGGCTTAAATTGAAAGAGTAACTCCCTGAGACATTCTAAGACGAAAATCAAGAGTAACGATTTTGCGTTTGAGGCTTTGTTTACGAGTTATAATTAGTTAAAGATATCGTTTAATCCGGACCGTTCGACTCTTGAGAGCGGGTAACCGAGGCAACTCGGTCGGTAACGTCGCTGAGTCCACAGTGATGCCCAAGCGTCGAACGGTCCGGATTAAACGATATCTTTAACTAGTTATAACTCGTTAACAAAGCCTCAAACGCAAAATCGTTACTCTTGATTTTCGTCTTAGAATGTCTCAGGGAGTTACTCTTTCAATTTAAGCCCAGGGCTGTCCGAACACCCTGTATATTTAGATGCCGCCTATAAGCGGCGCTCGTACCCACAGGTCATCTCATGGACGCCGCCTATAATCGGCGCTCGAAGCGAAAGGGTTAAAACGAAACCGAAAGATTTCGTCGAAGCCAAAGAAAGGCTGCAGAACAATGACATCACGAAAATATGCTGTTTCTGCGCGGAGAACACGCGCGTCACGTTCGTATAATGATTTCCATGGAGGCTGAATGGAGTGTCCGTGTATCGGTCAATATTCAGCTCGATTTTCGCGTAGAATGAAATTTATCGTGCAACGGCCTGCATTATCGGTTATTACGTCGCGAAAGACACGTCTCCCTCGAACGTGGCCGGTTCGACAGCCGTGTATGTTGAATGCATGTATTAAAGCCGGCTTGAAATATTAAATACGATGCATGAAACCGAACGCGAATGATAATGCTATTATCGGTCGTGTGGAGGGATAATTAATTTACAGGAGGAACACAACAACGTGTTTCCCAGCATCGTTTCTCCGTTCGATCTATGTTTTTCTCTCTCGTCCCTTCGGATCTCAGGTTTCTTCGACGAGCTCGGATCATTTCAATCCGTTAATGCATTCGAGCAGCTGGCGTTTGTTCGTTTGGAAGCGGTGGCGATTTCAATTGCACGGGCGACGACATCGCATTCTTTGATAAACTAAACGTCGCGATCGTTGATTATGGGTTCCTCGCTTTGATCCCGACAGCTTTGATGCTGCGAAACTGCTGGTGGTTATGAGACCGGCGTAACGATGCGTTTATGCAAATGGATTAAAAGAGATAGTTACTTAGGAGGGTGTATTGTGCATTTTTTAAGGGATTATGAATGTCAAATAAGGGAGTGGAAAATTTATTCTAACGTTTATAGACACAGCTGAAATCATCACAGTTAGTAATTCATTAAGTTATTGGTAATTAGTAATTTAGAAAGTAATTTAGAAAAATCTCCCCTCAAACTCGTCAACAACTTATGCAAAACACATGTAAGAATACCTATAAAAATACCTACATAATAAAAAATATAGTGTTCCGTTTATGAAGCCAAATGTGATCTTCGCAAGACTAAGGTTAAAATATCTCCACCACCAACAAACTGGCTAAATCATCATCAATTATGGTTGAAAGAAAAGAAACCGAGATTACTCGAAATACCGCCAGCAATTAGTAACGCGAAATCGTGTAAAATAGCTGTCTTTCCCCCTCTCCGATAGCGTCGGTAATTATGCAGAACCGTGACGGACATGTATGCAACAACTGACGAGTGTTGCACGCGAGAGCTCATTCGAAACGCTGAATCCCGTGGTTAATAACGCCGTTGGTATTATGGTAATAAAGACGAATGGGCCAATTAACCCCTATGGTACGTTAATCCGCCCCCTGCGCCTTCTCTTCGACCGCTTTATCACGTCACCCGTCGCGTCGCCTCCTACCACCCCCTCCACCCCCCACACACCATCCCCGTCGTTTCTCGATTTTAACGATCGGTATATAAGCATTAACGTATCCATAAGTTATGTCGCCAAGTAGACGACACAATTCCGTCGGTCGAACATTTATAACGTTCGTGCGAAACGATTAATTGGTGCCGCGCGTATGAATCCGAACCGCTCGACGGGCGAATCGTAAATTGCAGAGGAACGGGGGGTTGGGGGGGGGGGAGTGAGGCGGACAACGCGTTAAGACCGGCGGTGGACGTTGTTAATTGGTAATTCATACTTTTCGGGTTAATTCAATCGCTACGCCTGCCATTACGAGTCGACAGGGGTTGAGGGTGGGGGGTTGGGAACGGGGAAAATAATTTGAGATTTATTTAATCGGCCGGGGGCACGTCGCGCGCGACCCCACGCTCGCAGCAGCCCGTGAAATATTCATCGCGCAGCGGGCGGTTCTCGTTGTTTATGCGGCTCGCTTTTTGTTCCCGTCACCTTTTGTTGCTGGACCCGGTCAGTTGCGTCGGCGTTGGCTGCTTTTAATCGACGAATTTCGCGAAATTTGGGCGACGAACGATAGAAAATCTACGATCCATCATTCTACGCACAATATTGAATGCTCCATGGTATGTTAGAAACGATGGTGTAAGGAAAACTTTGGGAATATCAACTGTTAAAGAGGAAATAACAAAACGGTTTAACGCACGTCAACGCAAAATTAAAAATCACAGAAACTCCTTGGTACAGGAGTGTTATTCCTTTCTATCCAGAAGGCTGAGAAGGAAACATCCGGCAGACCTATTTAACCCATAATAATCTGATAAACATTTATACAACGAGACTAACTCCGTAAATACCAGTGATTGTAGATAAGTGTACCGAAATCCGCACGATCTTAAATAACACCGATACAAAAAGATGGAAATAATTGTGAAAAAGCAATTAGAATCATAAACACAGAATTAATAAAAAAAGAAATTTAGGATACAGGTTTTTGATTCTCCTTTGTTTTATTTGGAAGAAAAGGGTTAGGGGTGGGTATCAATTTAGTTATTTCAAAGTAACTTCGCTGGTTCGTTAATCCTTTATTTTTCTCCTGTTGCCGCATGAATTGGGAAAGATACGAAAAATTTTGAGGGTGTTCTGAAAGAATTGTTATAGGGGTGGTTCACAAATCGAGAGTTTCATGATAATTCAATCGATTACATTCAGGTGATCGATTTTCGTTGCGATAAATAAAAATTGTAATCGTTGAACAGTGAACTCTTATAGAGGAATTTTTGCGAACGGAATTCTGGATGTTCTTTAAATTCTGTAATACCTATTAAATTCTCAATACGTGTATTGTATTTGCATGTTATGAAAATTGCAAATCTTCTCCGCATTAAAATTTCCCATCGATGCATGAAAATCCGCAGACCAGTAATTACACGGAAAATTTATTTACTCAACGCCACTGGATGTAATTTTAACGTTTCAAAAAATATTGAGAAATCCTTTTCCCTTCATCATGATCGTCGCCATCATCATCATCATCATGTTTTCTCTGCTTAGCGGTGCTTGGAGGGGATCGAAAAGTTAGGGATCCATTAATTAAAATCCGTAGGATAAGTTGCAGTTACGACTGGCACTTCTATTTGCAAGTCATTCATCGAAACGGCCATTCACATTATAAATGCTCAGTGGAACCGTATGGTTGCTAAAGGGTTGAACGTTTTAACTCGCCTCGGCGAGATTTCTCTAAAGTGCACCACTCTCTTGATTTATCGGAAACCCGCATAATTTCTGTCAATTAAGAGGCCTCTAAACTCGAAACACGTCGCTCGGGGAATTAATTTCACGACCACGAAAGAAACTCGGCGGCAGTTTTCAACCATCCGTTAAATAACCGAACCGCATGCTTTTACGAATATTTACCCCTCCTGTCGATCTTTACTTCAATACACTTCCATCAAATTTTCGAAACAACTTATTCGATCCGCACCCAATGTTATCCTCCTCTTTCGCTTTCTTTGACCCCATTCCTTCTTTCTTACAAAAATCAATTCATCTTCGTACGTGACGATACACCGAATAGATAAATCAAGAGCAGATTTCATAACATTTCAATGTTGAAATAGAGAATAGTTAACGCATAGAATGCCATGAATTAAGTCTTTTCTAGACTGCTGTCAATGAAGGAAAATTTGAATAAATGCGGCGGAAATCACTCAGGGATGGTAACGAGGAGACGATTGATGTTACAAAGAAAGAACAAAAATAAATGAAACGTTGAAGGGGTCAGATGTGGTGTTTTATTCCTTTATTTTGTTATAATTTTAATACGTGCGTATCTTTTAAAAAGTGAAAACTTCAATTGAGATGAAACCTCTAAAAACCGTCTCTCTCACATCTTAACCTCTCGCGAACCCCTATCGCGCTACAAAAAGATCCGTCAAACGGTCCAACAGCAGCCCCGAAAAATCCTCCGTGCAATCTTCCTCGACGAAACGACCGTATTCATACGTCGTGCCATCCTCCGGCAGCCTTCGCTCGCATCAGAACAACGCGGAGCAGCGATTAATAAGAATCACAATCGCCCTTTGATTACTCCTACACGACAAAAAAGATCGCGTGGCCATGTCTGCGACGACAGATGTCAATCGACACCGCTCGAACCTGGACGTCGACGATGTCGAAGGGTGGTGAGTGGGAGTGGAACAAAAGTTTTTCGTGCTCTCGTCCAGACAAAAGCCTCCCACTTGCCTTTTCGGATATACTTTCAGCTACTCATCGTCCCACTCCCGATTCCCTTCTTCCTTTCATTCCCCGTCCCGGTCGGAGGAAAGCAGGAACTCCCCGAAGTCCCTCTTCTTCCTCCAACGTTCCGTTTGCCACCCCACCTATCCTCGGCCCCCTGCTATCCCCATAGGAATTCAGCCCCCGTTGAAGCTCGAGTGGCACTCGCGCCGAGCCGATGGCTTGTACGACGAGATTGATAGGAAAGATCGCGATGATATCGATGACGAGCGCCGAGGAGCGACGGAGGAAGATCGATGCCGGAAGTGTCTTTGTGCAGAAGGGAACGGTTTTATCGGGGACGTCGAACCTGCCCGGCGCCACGGAATACTCGACGGGGTTGCGGTTTCGCGAATTTACGATTGGCCTCGTAGCAAGATAGGGGAGACGGTCCTTATTGTATTCTTCCTTTGGATGTCCCGTCGGCAGGGCTCGGATGTGGTTTTATGCGTTTTGGAGTTGGTTGGATTTCATAGCCTCGATGGGAGGATCTTATTCGGGTAGCGGAGAGATTAAATTTTTAGGTCACTTTTGAGGGCTTGTAAATCGCGAATAGGTGTCGGTGATTTCTATACGAATTATAGAAATATCTTTTCTCGACGTTGACAGTATATTCGGAGAGTATTTAATGGTTTTGAATGGATTTTGCTGAGTTCTTTAACACGGCGATTTTATGGGGGTAGCGGAAAGATTAATTTTTTAGGTGACCTTTGAGGGCTTGGAAATTGCGAATAGGTGTTGGCGATTTCTATACGAATTATAAAAATATCTTTTCTCAACGTTGACAGTATATTCGGAGGGTATTTTATGGTTTTGAATGGATTTTGCTGAGTTTTTTAACACGGCGATTTTATGGGGGTAGCGGAAAGATTAAATTTTTAGGTCACTTTTGAGGGCTTGGAAATTGCGAATAGGTGTCGGTGATTTCTATACGAATTATAGAAATATCTTTTCTCGACGTTGACAGCATATTCCGAGGGTATTTTATGGTTTTGAATGGATTTTGCTGAGTTTTTTAACACAGCGATTTTATGGGGGATAACGGAAAATTTAGCAGAAAAATGTAAAAGGAAAATGTTCGTCTAAGCCATCGGACAATCGGTTGCGATTACAGACTGAAATTAAATATCGTTGAAAACACACGAATCCTTTGACCATTTTTATATAATCATTTCCTATATCACTTGAACAACCACCGTCGTATTTTCTGGACGTTGAATCAATAAATCGAGCCCCCCCAAAGCAAACGCTTTAAGCTCGTTATTTATCGAGCTGGGAGACAGATTCGAATAAAAAGGCACGATCGGCCCGCTCGCGACAGCCTAATACCGGCGCGAGACCATTAAACGCTATTAAATTTAGCATAAAACTAACGGGCCGGGGAATTAACGCGGCCTCTCTCTGAAAGGGAACGAAAAATAATGATCTTTCTCCCGGCGCGCCCTACCGTGGCCGACTCGTTCCTGGGAGCTTATTAGAATTTTTCGTTTGAGATATCCACTTAATTGACTCAGCGCGAACGGATGCGAAGGAAACGTAGGGCCGGATAAAGGGGAATCCCAGGGAGGGGGTTGCGGGGGTAAAACGGGGAGTAAGTGGCGAAGAGGGACAGAGCGAGTCTGGTTGGGGATCTCCATTATCGTAATTAATACCATTACAATTAACGCCGTAGAGACGTTGGTACGCTCGTCGGCGGGGCTCGGATTCCTTTTACTGCACTTTTATCGCGACCGAGCTTTTCCGCCGGCTACGTAACGAGCGGAAGCACGGCTTTCGAATATTCTTGGATTTCCGCACACGCGTCCCTTCTCTCCGACCCTCGCAACCCCTTCTCCCTTTCTTCCCGCGTGGACTCGCTCCGCTTATAATTATTTCCTCCAGCCACGCTCTGTATAGTGTTTCCGGTGTTTGTTCGTTTGCGGGGCCCGAGTTGAGGTGGGCTGTGATCCTTGTGAGCGACGTCGGATCGAGAAGCTGAACGCTTCTTTGGGGGGAACTTTGTGGAAAAGGCGCGTTGTCGCTTTGAGGTAATTCCGGTTAGAAATTGTTCGATTGTTTTTGTTACTAATAAGTGGCTGAATTACAAATTTATGTGTATTAGATAAAAGAAATTGGTCGAACTGAAAGGTAAAGCTTTCTTTGTTTAAAGATCAACACAGAACTTCTGGATAAGCTGGCAGTATCTGTAAAACGATATACAACCTTCTAATACACTATGTATACAATGAAACATACACTTTTTGTAGTAAAACTAATGTATACAAAAGTTTACGACGAGAGGACGATGCAAAACATAGTTTTATGGTTTCCAAATATTGTCTATGTATTCATTTTTGTTATTATTATGATAGAATACAAATTTTGTGTATCGTGCCATTTTCCATAAATTAATTTGTTCATTTTCGTTGAATCTTTGGTCTTAAACTTTTGTCCGCTACTGTATTTAATACACAGCGTATGCTAACACACAATTTTTATTGTTTTCTACGTAAGGAACCTTAAGAACAATTTATCGCAACGGATCTTCGAGCGCTCTTCATCGCTGAAACCCCAATTATCTCCCTACGAGCCCCGTTTCCCCCCTCGGGACAAAAAGCTGAAAAGGGAGCACCCGGGGAGAGGGGGGGGGGCGGCATGCTCGAGTGGATCGCGTGAAACGGCCGGACGTGTTTTTTAATCGGCCAGTGAAAGTTCAATTCGCAGCTGGCACGCGGCCTCCATTACCGTAATCAACGTTCCTGGAGCGCGTTGCGCCAGCCAGGCAGCCTGAATTCCATTCAAGACGCGTTTATCACCGGCGAAAGGTTTGTTCGGACGCGCGAAACCCTCGTTCCGAAGAGTCTTGGATTCCCGGCGCCTGAATACGAGGCGTTTCATCCCATCTCGTTTTATGTCAGCCGTCCCTTCGTTTTTATCGCTGGCCCAATTGTTGCCTGGCCTGTGCGCGAGCCCCCTTCTTCGTTCCCAATCTCCCTCGTTTCTCTCACGTAGATGCTTGGAAATTGTTAGACGCGCGAACTGCGCTGGATGCTGTAACAATATGCGCGCCGTTTATGGATTTGATGGATCAACAAACAGTTTGGGCCTCGGAATAGAACCCTAAGTAGAAAGGCTAAACGATTCGTCTGACTGTACGCGTACTTGTGTCATTCGTCCGACCATATTACGATTCTACATCACTTACGTAATTTGTGCGTGATTTATGGGTTCGATGGATTAACGAATAGTTTGAGTTTAGAATAAAACTTTAAGTAGAAAGGCTAAACGATTCGTCTGACTGTACGCGTACTTGTGTCATTCGTCTGACCATATTACGATTCTACATCACTTGTGCGTAATTTGTGCGTGATTTATGGGTTCGATGGATTAACGAATAGTTTGGGTTTAGAATAAAACTTTAAGTAGAACGGGTAAACGGTTTGTCTGACTGTGTGCAGTTTTGTTTCACTTGTCTGACCACATAACGCTTCCATATCACTTTGTCTCAATTAAATAACTAGCGACGCGTTTTTCAACTGTTACCTTCATTTCCAACCCTACCAAGCATTTATTTATTTATTTCAATATATGGACAAATACCTAATTCGCGAAAAATTATATCGATAACAATAATAATTGTAGTAGTAATCAAGCCGATAGTACTAAGACGAAGATCTGTAAAAAAACCGATAGAGTTCAATTTCGAATGAATCGATGTTTCGTGCAAAGAAATCAAGATTCCTCGTATAGGCATTGGCTGCACGGTAAATCCTGTTTAGGGAATCAGTGTTATCGTATCTTGAATTATACAGTCCCAACCTTTTTCTTCTGACAACGAAATTACTTGAATGCGAAACGACGTTGGATCTTTCGCTTGCTCTTCAACATTAATTTTCATGAGATCCTATATGTTCCGAAGATTTACGATTCTGACAAGCATCGATCAAGGTTTCAGCTAGTTCACAGCGACCCTCCACGCCTCATTGTCTCGGTAACGTTGCCGGAACTTCGCCACCGACCGTTTCAACGCTCAACAACCGAACATCTTGCGAGCGCATGTTTTACCACGATTAACGTTCCAGCGAGCGGTGGCGGCTGACGCACGGGCTCTCATTCATTAATTCCCTTGATAAATTAATCCAGGCCGCTGTGACGGCTGATTAATCTTCCCGGTGCTCCGGTTTGCAACGGAATCGATGGATCGGAGACGAGGACCGTCATCGGTGCGGTTCTCCTCCTGTTAATCGCCGGAACAATAGATCTCTGGTCCCTGCCTCGCGATAATCTTCTCCCTGGCGGGATGAATTATGCTGTGTCCCGGCATAGTTGCCGTGGCAGTTCATGCGGCGAAAGATCCGCGAGCCCCGACGTTAATGTTTCTCTTAATTTGTCAATCTGGTCGCCGTGCCGCGATCACGTTATCTAGTCGCGAGCTGGAATTTCGTGTCCCTCCGTTCCCTCCGCATTTCGGCTGTTGCCCCAAGTGTTGAAAAGCTGAGCCGTCGTTTATCATGGTTACACGTCCGAAGCGTTGACCCGCTTTCTCTGTTATAATCCATAATTTTAATCTGGACCGTCAACGACCACCGTATTGCGTTATTGTAAACTGGTCGGTCGGTCGCGGACCGAGTGAATTCGCGAAAACTCGGCCTGTTCGGTATTTATATTTCGCGCGGGACGGATCGCGGAATGATGTATGACACGCGTTTCGGTGGCATATTTTGTTGACATTATCGAATGCAGCACGGCTGCTTTTAGGGAATGAAATACCGTTTTTATGTAGAACCGTTTTTATTCATTTTTTTACGGATGTGAAATATTGGGATACGTTGATAATAACTTTTAATACGATAAATTGATGAACGACCTGATTTGTAACATTATATGGAGGATTACATCGCAGGTGATATTAGATAACAATTCTTTTGGTAATTTACTGTAAAAGTTACAAAAGTTCGCGACAGAAGTTCGTGTGATCGTAGATTTTCGATATAAGTTACAATACGTGGAACTGTAGAATTCCGATGCAGGGGCCTATGAGACCGTAGAACTTCAACACAAAGCAATCGTACATCAATACGGATTACTTTCTTCGAATCGTCGCGAGTGATATAGAAATACCGTGAGGTCGGACGCTTCGTCTGACTATATACGTTCTTACTTCACTTGCTCGACCATATACCACTGCTACATCCCTTATATTGTTCTACACGGAGAAATTTAAAAGTCCACTTATTATGAGACTGATATTTTGGTATTGATTATAGGTCATATGAAATTCTCGAATTGTATAACTACCGATTTTCTTTTAACGATCACCTTTATTCCGA